>PNEQ01090078.1:5436-26055 GCA_003012365.1 Medauroidea extradentata
TTGCGATAATTTCTTTAATAATCATCCTTTTGCAAAAGTTAATTGTATATCTCGACGGATTCGATAGGTATCGAGGATTTATCTAAAACACATTCAAGGTCTTTTTACCACCTAAGAGTGTAAATATCGAAAAACCCTTGTATCAAGTTTTAGAATACTTTATTGGTATCTCGTGGACGTAAAAAACACAACGTTAGCCCGCTGGGTTCAAGATACATCGACGATTAATTGAAAAAGCATTTCACCACTTTTCACCCCTTTTCACGTCCTTCGGTGGCGAATTTCGAAAATTCCTGAAATTAATTTTTAGGTATTTGAGTGAGCATCAATCCTAAACAAAAATCACGTGGCTATATAAAAAACTATGGGATCGATATATATCGAATGTGGGTCGAAAACTCATATTACCCCTTTTTTAACCAGTTTAGGGCCGAATTCAGAAAATATATTTTAAATGGTACTTGAGATATTTACAAAAGCACCAATTTAAAGCAAAGAGCACTTCGATATCTCGATTGATTCGATAGATATGGAAGGATAATCGGAAACACATTTCACGTATTTTCACCCCTTTAAATAAAGAATTTCGAAACGTGTTTGAGTCCTGTCATAGACATTTGTAAAAGTAACCAATTAAAGTTAAAATCACGACGATAGCCAATTGTGTTTCAAAGATATAGACGATTCATTAAAAACATATTTTGCCCCTTTTTACTGCCTGTGGATCGAATTTCAAAAAACCTTAAACTACTTTTTGGGTATTTACGTAAGCAATATTTTGAAGTGAATATCAACTCTCCATCCCTAAGGGTTCGATAGATATCGATAGTTGATTGGAAACACATTTAAGGTCTTTTCAGCCCTTTAAGTGTTGAACTTCTAAAAATCCTTAAATTAGCTAATATGCATTTTTACGAGTGTCCTATTAAAGTAAAAATTACGATGATTGGCCGTCAGGTTCGAGCTCTATCGACGTTTCTTCGGAAACACATTTCACCCTTTTTCACCCCCTTAGAGGTCGAATTTCGAAAAATCCCTTCTTAGTGCTCGCCTACGACCTGAAGGGAACTAAAAAAAAAATTTCACGATTCTAGGTCCAGTGGTTTGGGCTGCAGTTTGATATGTCAGTCAGTCAGTCAGTCAATCAGTCAGCTTTCATTGATATATATATACTAGCAGTCCCCCGCGGCTTTGCTCGCGAATATTATTCGTAACTGATAATATTTACTTTTATTGAAAAACCTCTTTGTACACAAAATTTGTACTTCAGTCATCAAGTGTTAGAAAGTCCAAGCGGCTAGTTGAACTAATTCTGCAGCAGGATAAGTAGCTATAGCTGTCCACGCGAAAAGCTGTCTTAAGTTTGTCCCTGCCACTAACAGCGACATCGCCTGGGCATTAATTATAGCCCTGCCTATTTGAGGTTGTGGGGTAGTTACAGACACCTAAGGTAAGAAAGAGGTTAATCGAATGAGAAACATATGTTTACCCTGTGCACAACCATTGGTGACGGTGCCCTCAATTGTAAATTTTCAAAATATTCACTTGAACTTTATTGACATTACAAAGTTTCAGAGGGTAAATGTTTCGCGGAAACGTATTTGGAGCCCCAAACCTGAGATTAGTGAGATGATATATCGTCGGTTTACTGCCAAGAAAAACAAAGTCAAAATGAGATAAAATTATTAAAATGCTAGGAATATGTATATATTGTTCACGAACAATTGCCCAAGTTTAAAGTCTATTCGTCGTTTGGTACTGTTGTGTCACAGTATAGTAACATACGACATTTTGTTAATATCTACAATTTAATACTGTTTTTAAACGAAATAGCATTTATGACTTAATCACTTTTGTCAGTATACCGACGATATGTCAGCTGATAATGTAGAGGAACCTAAGTGGAAAGCGAACTGCAATTTTACCCCTTTTAAAGACTACATGTAAATTGCACTAATTCGATCTGCCTTGTAGTTTTTGTGTGTCAGAATTAAACGTTCGCACGCAGCTTTTAACGGAATTCGAGCCCAGAACCTCCCGGAATTTAGACCTGAGTGACAAACAACTGCGTCACGTAACGTCGAAAAAATTCATGAAAATAAAATTTATTGAAAAAAAAAAATAGAATATCTGTGTCCTGGGCTCATAGAGGTTGTTCAACACCACGTCTCGATAGGTTACTGTAGTGAAACTCCTGCATATGTTGTTTCTCGCTGCTCGTTCCTGCTTTTCGGATCGTCTGCCTTGATTATTGACCAACTAAGTTTTATTCTTAATAATCACGTTTCTTATAAAGAAAAAAATGTCATGCATATTTTTTTAAATATTTACGTAAGCATCACTCTGACGCGAACAACACCTCAATATCGCTACTGGTTAGATAGTTGACGGAAAACAAATTTTGTGCTTTTTCACCCTTTTAGGTGTCAAATTTAGAAATATTTTAAATTTACATCTTAGACATTTGTATAAGTATCCAACTAAAGTGTAAATCACATCGCTAGCCCGTTCAGTCGAATCAAAATCGATCATTCACTAAAAAAACACATATCACCCCTGCACAGTATTGAGAAATCGAATTTCGAAAAATCTGAAAACCATTTTGCGATAATTTCTGTAATCATCATCCTGAAGCAAAAATTAATTGTGTATCTCGACGGGTTCGATAGATATCGAGGATTTATCTAAAACACGTTCAAGGTCTTTTCACCACTGAAGAGAGTAAATTTCGAAAAACCCTTGAATCACGTTTTATAATACTTTATTGGTATCTCGTGGACGTATAAAACAAAACATTAGCCCGCTGGGTTCAAGATATATCGACGATTAATTGAAAACGCTTTTCACCACTTTTCACCCCTTTTCACGTTCTTAGGTGGCGAATTTCGAAAATTCCTAAAATTACTTTTTAGGTATTTGAGTAAGCATCAATCCTAAACAAAAATCACGTTCCTCTATAAAAAACTATGGAATCGATATGTATCGAATGTGAGTCGAAAACTCATATTACCCCATTTTTTACCAGTTTAGAGCCGAATTCGGAAAATATATTTTATATGGTACTTGGGATATTTACAAAAGCCCCAATTTAAAGCAAAGAGTACTTCGATATCTCGATTGATTCGATAGATATGGAAAGATAATCAAAAACACATTTCACGTATTTTCACCCCTTTAAATAAATAATTTCGAAACGATTTTGAGTCCTGTCATAGACATTTGTAAAAGTAACCTATTAACGTTAAAATCACGACGATAGCCAATTGTGTTTCAAAGATACAGACAATTCATAAAAAACACATTTTGCCCCTTTTTACTGCCGTAGGGTCGAATTTCAAAAAAAAAAAAAAATCTAAAGCTATTTTTTGGGTATCTACGTAAGCAATATTTTGAAGTGAATATCAACTCTCTATCCCGAAGGGTTCGATAGATATCGAAAGTTGATTGGAAACACATTTAAGGTCTTTTCAGCCCTGAAAAGTTGAATTTCGAAAAATCTTTAAACTTGCAAATATGCATTTTTACGAGTGTCATATTAAAGTAAAAATCACCATGATTGGTCGTCGGGTTCGAGCTCTAGCGACGTTTTTTCGGAAACACATTTCACCCCTTTTCACCGCCTTAGAGGTCGAATTTCGAAAAATCCTTTCTTAGTGCTCGCCTACGACCTGAAGGGAACCCCCACAAAAAATTTCACGATTCTAGGTCCAGTGGTTTGTGCTGCAGTTTGATATGTCAGTCAGTCAGTCAGTCAGTCAATCAGTCAGTCAATCAGTCAGCTTTCATATATATATATATATATATATATATATATATATATATATATATATATATATATATATATATATATATATATATAAAGTAATCGGTATTGCAGGTACGGTTTAAGCCCGAAATATAATTTTGTAAAAAATTATAATCGGATTAATTTATTTCTGTCTCTAAACGAGCGGTGCAGACGAAGTTTAATTTATTAGAAACATTGTCAAGTAATTGATTGCTAGCGTTGTCGAACCAAACCACGTACAGTCACTTCCGGCTTGAGAAGATGACAATAGCATACGCAAGTTGTAAACTAAATACACGTACAGCGGTCTACTGAATATGCCTCGGGAGTGCAATGAACTTGAAACACGTAACTAGATGGCAAGTCTAACTTCTTTGTGGGTTGCCTATGGTTTCAGTATCACCCCGTTTAATTTGTCATTGTAGCCATACTATTCGTCTGTGACGGTATACGCGTATTTAGGGCAAACGATGTGTTATACGTGTCGCAAATTTTCGTAGATAATTCATTTGAACGCCATAAATCATTGGAGAAATTATCTAATTCTATATGTTTACAGAAGTGCTATGTTACCACTCATGTCTAGAGATATAGACTTGGTTAGTTGGCGAATTAATTATAAGATAAACTAGTATCCAACTACATGTACGATACTATTTCGAATATAATTATATCAGTGTCAATTAGCCACTCTTTGGATAACTTTGTGTCAATAGCAAACGTGCAAGTAAATTAGGACAGAATCGAGACAACCACATAACTGTTACAAAAAGTAAGAATTACAACCCTGATGTTCCCAGAACTTCGACATTCACCGAATGAGATTGTGTAATTAATATAAATACTGCGAAGTGTTCATAAAAGTATGAGAAACTTACTTTCTTGTTGCTTTGACGAAGTCAGCTTCGTCATTGTCTTGAGCTTTTATGGAGATCCCCATTGCAGTTTCTGGAATAGGAAAAGAATAAATTACTTTCTTCTGTAATTTGTAGACCTATTGCCTTTGAAAATTTAAGTTCAATCAAATACCAAATAAATATATATAATTACCAGCAATGATATCAAGGGCACACAGCGACACGTATGGGTATATGTCGAACTCTGAGCCATTTGCCTTTGCTTTTAATTTTTCAATCATTTTCTGCCCATTACAATTAAAAACATCTATGAAATCTTCAAGGATTTTGAAGTGAAATGTAGGCGTTATTATTCGCCGATGCTTCTTCCACTTCGTCCCTGAAAAAGAAATAATATACATATATACAAGTGAAATTACAAAATTGAATTTACTAACATGAGCGCGTATTACCGTTTGTTAAGAAAAAAATGACTTAATTTGTCTGAGTGTCTGTTTTGTTATTTACGTTGAGGTTAAACATTAATTTTATTTGTAACTAATATGGATTACGAATGTTTTCTACTGTAGATTTTATTCATAGTCAACGGTTGCAGCTTTGATAAAGTAACCTACTCATCCAATCTTCTCATGTTATTTTTAAATGAATGTGCGTTTTAAGTTTTAATCTACTGTGAATCCTTGGTCCTCAAAAATAAATATACCAGCTACAGAGGAAGTGTTAAGGATCTGAAGAAGGGTTTCCTGGATACACAAAAAAAATAAAGAAAATCTCTACTAGCACAAACCAATAAAACATAGGCATGATATTCTTATGCGTTGACCGTCCTGTACATCGCTCACAGAAGTTCGGAAATTGTGTCTTATTCTTTGGTTGTGATCAACTTGTTTAAATGTTTGGTAAACTGCGAATATTACAGACCTAGATTTGTGACAGGGCCAAAAGGGCAAGAAGTGGTACATACTTCACTGTAGGATAAATCATAGTATTTTTTTCCCGGAAGTATATGTACGATTATGGCAGCTACTTAGTTTTAATAAATGTATATGAATTTCACTTCCTATATGTTAGATTTTGCAATAGGTGGTTCGGGATAAAATGAGCACTCAGAAAAGCCCTGATAAAGTTCTATTTTCTGCCAATTCGTATCTTTCCGCTCGTAACGGCTAACGACGGGACGTGTCTAACCTCTCTGGACACGTCACTTGATGTTTGCGCGTGCAAGATAAATTGTGCAGTCAGTATGACTCTTATACAGTCGAATAAAAATGTTATATTTATTATATAAAATACAGTTATGTCAACCTAGGTTGATTCAATTTTTGTATTGTTGTATTTAAATAGCATAACACACGGAACTATATTGCGTAGCTGCGCTGCCGACCAAACGAGCAGTAAGGCAACTATAGTTAATGCTGAATTGTATGCAGTAACGGCTAGTGATAATTTTCAAAAGTTAAATTTTTAGTGCTCACTTTATTCCGAATGACCTATATAGAGTGTGGTTGCGTATTAACTCACCCTTTTATAAGTGTACATACTTTAAGCACTACTTCGAGTATTTCCAGTGTTTCATACCGAGACCAAATTAACCTGTAAACAGGATGACACTGAACCGGTACAATAATTTCACATAAACACTTAGTGTGTTTGGCCTTGTTTTATACCGAGTGCGGGTAGCACAGTGGTAACTTACTGTCTTTGGATTTGGAAGGAAGCGGGTTCAGTTCCCAGTTCGGCCAACCTGATTTAGGCTTCCATTGATTTTCTCAACGAACGCTTATATGGTTCCTAACAACAAGCAACAGCTGATTCCCTCCCAGTTACTGTGTTTCGAAGTCATTAATTCTATTTCTAATGACCTTTCCGTCGACGACGCGTTGAGCGCTACCTATCTACCTTGACCTAGTTGTCGCAGTTCGTACTGTAATAATGTGATGGTGCTTATCTGCAGAATAGTTGTTTTAAATGACCGTTCCATTCTAACGCACACCTGCAGCACAGAACATATAGAAACACAGAAGTGTGATTGAAGTATCCGGTATGAAGGCAAATTCACTCACACATTTCAGCAATATGGCTTCGCTGGCCAGCAACATGGCGGAGACGCCTAGCGCCAATCAGCGTATAGGCCGTTCGGAATAAAGTGAACACTAAATATTTAACCGTTGAAAAATATCACTAGCTGTTACTACATACAATTCAACATTACCGATAGTCACCTTACTGCTTGTATGGTTGGCAACGAAATAACACAACACAGTTTCGTGTTTATTCGTATTTAAATACAACAATACTGAAACAAAATCAACCGACAGCGATATAGTTGTATTTTATATAATTAATAAACTTCTTTTTTTATCAAACTATATCGACTGAAAATTTATCTTACACGCGCAAACATAAAGTGACGTGTCCCAGGAGGTTAGACGTTTCCCGTCGTTAGCTGCTACACGCGGAAAGATACGAATTGGCTGGAAATAGATCTTTAGCAGGGCTTTTTCGAGTGCTCACTTTATTCCGAACTGCCCATAAAGGCGGCTGCCCTAATAGCCGGTATAAATTCAAATAGGAAACATGTAACATGCATGAGTCAGGCACGGAGCTGGTGTCAACAGCCCAGAGCAGCCAATAAGCGGCAAAGTTCGCCCGTGACAAATGAGCCGTCACTTCATTTCAAGTACCGGTATGTGTTATTATTTAGTCCGTGCCTGCAATCTTCGTAACGTGGTGTCGTAATATTTAAAGACTACTAGATGTTTCCTGAATAAGTTGGCAGCCGTGTTAGCTACGCTTCAGAAGTGTTTCGCTGGTGAGAATGGGTGTAGCATAAACAATGGTTTTCAAATCGCCGCAAACAAAAAATTTAGTTTCATTTATGTCCGGAAAACGTTAAATACAGACAATAGGTCCTGCACGATCAATGTGTTAACTCCGTGAACGCATACATTAAATGCACATCTACTACATTACGGTTTGAACAATTATTCCTCATCACGTCCTAATCAACACACTATTAAGGCCACAGGTCACTATTTATGCTATTTTAATAAGTGATTTTTTTTATATATCCTGAAAGGAAGCAACTATTGAAAAATCGTTGAAAAATGTTTGTACTACGAAGCCTATTTTTTTTTCAAAACAGTTATTTTTATAATTTTGCGTAATTTAATTAAGTCGATAATTAGTTGACTTTATAGGAACTTATGTTTTTAAAAAAATAGGCTACAACGTGGAAACAGTTTCCCACATTTATATGAAACTGTTTTGAGACAGATCTCCCCTTTCAGGATTAAAACAAAAAAATATTAAACTTGTAAAAATAGGAACCCGTGGCATTAGCTGCTCCCACCAGTGTCACAAATTTGAATAACCTTGCAGCTAGGAAAAGGAAAAATGTGCGAGTTCAATAACCCGCATGACAGAATCCTCCGCCCTGTGCATATTCAAACCCCGTCTATCATTCACTGTCTGCCGTTCCAGTTAGTGGTAACTGACTTGAGTGTACATCAGTTGACTCTTTAACATGCAGGTCATTTAACTAGCGAAATATTCCATTCCATACCTATAGCATGTATGGTATTATCTGTTCAGGTTATTTATTTTAATAGCCTACCTCGAAATAAACGTTACATTTCTGGATGATGTATAAAGCACACCTTCCTTGTAATTATAGAAAAATGAAGGTTTATCTTACGCATTTACCTGCGGTAAATAGGCCTAGACATTACTCGGGAGGTTGTCTGCAAGTAATATGCATTTTTATATTAAACAAGCTATTCACTGTTTTAACATTATTTCTGGGCAGAAGACGGTAATGAGAAAACTATACTTGTACTACAAAAACTCCCTGTAAGGAATAATTTACTATTTTCTTCAACGTTTAATCTAAGTAAACGAATTCGGCACATCTACTGATGGTTAGACTTATGTCGTGCATTATATATAAAAATTGTATAGGTATTTTAATACTTAGACAAAAAAAACCATCTCAAAAAAGTTATTCATCACTACCACATCTTGTGCAGCTATAATGATTTACATATTCCCTCCTGCTGACCATCTTGGTTTTGTATTTGTGTGTGAAATAAAATGTGTGTTACGGTCCTACGTAGTGTATACATTAATCCGCTGATACTTGTAAACTACGGCTATACAGAATGTTGCGAAACTGCATGCATGGGCTGTTCCTCCAACATATCTACATGCAGTTTCGCAACATTGTGTATAGCCGTAGTTTACAAGTAATTGGGTGAGTGAAGAGGTTTTGGTCAGCGCTTAACATCGGGGTCTTTAGTGCTGGTGAGGGATGATATGATGTGAGTAGGGAGTAGCGCTGGAATGAAAGGCGAGGGAAGCGGGAGATCCCCGAGAAAACCCGCCGACCAGCGGCATCGTCCGGCACGATTACCACATGCGAAAATCCGGGGACCGACCCCGCCGGGAATCGAACCCGGATCGCCTTGGTAGGAGGCGAGAGCAGGGTATTGTAAATGTAAACATTGTACAAGCGTATGTAAATAAAAGCACGTGGCAATGTTTATGTTTACATTCAGCGGAAAGATATAAACTAGCAGAAAATATAAATTAATCAGGGATTTTTTGAGTGCTCACTAATTCCTAATCACCTATACCTTAAATATTGCATTACGATAAATACACAAAGTAAAACACTTACCAGTAGAAGTCAGAAGACCGTCGCCAATCCACGGCAACGCGAACTTGTAGTTAGTACCTTTATCGAGTTGGGTGTTGCTTGACAAAATAACCTACAACAATTTGTGTTTCAGTTGAAAGGTAAATATTTTCATACGCTGAAATTGCATCAGGTGATTCTTCAGCGTGAATATTTCACATAGACAGCATTTGTAAAACCAAATTATTAAGCAACAACTCACCTCGATATAGTTAGGGTCGCTCAAGACTACGAAGAGATTTGGTCCTACCCATATCCTGTAAAGTGGGCCATATTCCTTAGCAAGGTTTATAACTGCAGCATCAAAAAAATCTGAAAAAATTAATAAAGTATGTAAATAGCCATGTTTATCAGTAACAAAATTTGCATAATTGACATAATAGTTAAAATTATGTAATATAATCAAATGAGTTTAATTTTTCACATATGTTTTTACTTATTTTCAAACGTAATACCACTATTTTGGGCGATAATTATTTTATCTAGTAGCCTAATGTAATACCCTGTTTGAATAAGTACTCGCAGGTCATCTTGTTGAACAGTGCACGAATCTTTTGTTAAGTCATTTGTCCCTGTATTTTACACCTGTAGGAAAATCATAGGATAATGTCCATGTTTAACCAACCAAACTTCACATTACCGTATCTTATTTCGTACCAGTACCTCGTGGTTAGATACGTGACCTCTTGCACGGAGGTAACCTACTTGGAGGTATTTTACGCTTCTGAAGTACATGAGTTAGGGAGCTTATAGGTCGACGAAGGCAAGCCTCTCAAATATCTCATCGCAATATTTTATCTGCGTTTACGAGATTTAGACATACACACACTAAATAATGTAATCATAAAGAAGGTATGGTGTAAGGAAGATATTAAATAGGCCCCTTAATATTATATAGGACTCATATAAGTGGACATTAATACAATGAAAAATTTTGTCTAAATAATCACTGAACCACTTCTGCTGCATTATTTTTACCTTACCTGGAGTATGAATTGCATTGAGGCATTTTTAATGCCAGAAACTTATTATAAAATATTCATTACTCGTATGGTTAGAAAATAACACGTTATTCAAAAGACTCGGTTATGCCCTTTCAAGGAAGATGCGCTCCGTCGCATATTTTGAAGGCTTAAAAAATTCAAATGTATATTTTATTTATTTTATGAAACCGAAAACATGTTAGCTGCATGCATGTAAATCTTGCATAGCGGGCTATCCTGATCTTTGGAATACTACAGTGGCGAAGCGTGAATTGCTTCAGGGCAAGCAGCACTTTGCAATAACTACATATATACAACAATCAGTTGTATATTGAACCATTTGACTTGTAGGCGGTTGTGTACAAGTGGCACATGCTCAAAGTGTATAGTCGGATGGATCTACTATCGCTTGCCGTGGAGCACTATCACGCTTAAGAGAAGTCCTTCGCGGTGTCAAATTTCCACCTTTGACGCGTGGTAACAGCGTAGCGATAAGAGCCAGTGTCCCACGCTTGACGAGAAGCATATCGCCTCTATTCGCAGCGCGCCAAACTGGCGTGCAAGGTTTCCGTTGTAGTCTTTTTACTATGGGACTTTAAGCGGTGACCCCAATATTTTATTTTTGAATAGTTTGAAGTAAAGACCAACGCATGCTTCTCGTTTTGCACTTTACGAATTCAGGTAATATTTTTGGAGTTACAACAGTCTAAAAAACCCGTTTTTAGCCATTTTGAGAGGCCCTAATATCATGTTTCTAACAAGTGTGCTGCATTTTTGAAAAAATAGAAGCATGGTTTCAAGTGTGTGTTCTTTTAGTAGGTAAACATAATATGAATAACTTGAGCGGTTTCGCGTAAAAATGTATGCGCGTGACATGCTGCAACGCCGTCCATGCGCCAGTCGAGGACTCCTGTTAAGAGGGCGTGGTACATAATTCAACGCTAAAACCATTAATCTATAGCTGTAAGTTTCTTGAAGCCAATTTGCGAAAATTAAACAATAGCAATCCTAGACAATAGTTTTAGCCAACGTTTTAAACAAAATTGTTTCCAGTGTTACGAATTACTGAGGCACAATCTCTGACGCCGGAACCTCGTGCATTTAACTGCGGCGTAACAGATCACGCGTAACGAATTAGAAATTCTGGATAAATATTTACTCATAAAGTTAGCAAATACCATTATCTAGGATTGACATTAAGGATTTTATCTATAATGGCTTAGAAAAAAGCGTATAGCCTATATCAATTGATGTTTTCAGCGTTTATTTATCTACCACGCACTCTTAACACCGACTCCATACAAATGCTTGGATTGTTCTCAAATAGAGACAATGGCTGATTCTATCCCCGTTTCCTTCCTGTCGGAGGCATTGATTCCGCTTGTAATAACCATGACCTCGATGTTGACAAGAAGTTAAGCCCTACTGATTACCTACCTTCCGAATAGGTACTGTCGTACTGTTCCAGATAATACAATTCTAAGCTTTAGTAAAATGTGCTCAGTAGAGCTATTTCAAATGTACACTTAGCAAAAAAAAACTTCCGTAATGTTGATACACGGATACAGTTAAAAAATTTACAATGTACAAGAAAAAATAAATTATTTAAGACAACAATGGAACGAACATACCGACAGGGCGGCTCACAATTGATTAACAGAACATAACAGTATAGCTTTCACAAACACAAAAATTATATTTTAAAAGAACAAGGTTGTGATGAAAAAGGAAAACAGTGTTATAAGGGTAACTTACCTTTCAGTCTATCCTTGACATAGACAGATAATACAGTTTGATGTATTTTATTTGTCATATAATTTTAACACGAAAACGTAACTGATGGGTGACTGGCAAATACTGAATTTAGCTTTTGTATTGGTTTCTGCAAAAAAAACTGTTCTTATTACAAAAATTTCCAATATTTTAATCTCCCTTTAAAATGTTTACAAAAACATAAACTTTACGAGTCACTCTGGAAACGTAGTAATAATATATATATATAGCTGTCCCTGACCACAGCATTATATCCGTTTACGAGATTAAACTGAAAGCAAACTATTAAGAAATGGTTAATATTTTGGAACGTCTTCACGCACGTTGACACGCATTTATCTTTGTTGTGCTATTTAAAGATAGCTCGACGCTTGGTCAGTACGTTCTAGAAGTCACCCACACAAAACCTGAACGTCAGCTTATTCCCCTTCTGCGTAGATGCTATAATGTAAGTGATGAGTGAGCGCGTCATACATTTGTAAGCGTTGAAATTACGAAACATCTAGAACAAACAATTTGGCATTTTCATTGGACATACTCGAAAGTCTTACTAAGCTATTCCTCTCGGTTTATTGTGTATACCCATTCATCACGCTTAAATAAAAAAAACATTGCATATGTTTTGACCTAATACACATACTTTAATAATAAAAAACCATACTCTACTGTATTTTCTGGATATAAGGAGGAACAAGCGCGTATTATTACACAGGATGTTTCTTAACTTATGTTACAAACGTTGGGAGGTGATTCCTCATAAAAATTGAGGTATAGTCACGCCAAGTCATTTTCGTCTAGTGCTATTTTAAGAGAGATATGAACCCTTGAAAATCCATCTGTAAAATGTTTTTTCCAGAAAATATCGGAAACGACTTTAAGTTCGATTACAATTTTCAGCAGTGTTTAGTATCGTTGAGATCCTCAAAGCTATGATGAAACCGCTCGTTAAAACCCTCCACTTCATGTACATAACAGGGGTGGCTACCCTCACATTAACCAGAACTTTTTTACCGTTGGGTTCTGTGAAAATTTTATGTTGTCTTTCTGATGAGTATGTCTAAATAACGAAAAAGTTTCTCTTGTCGTAAGGACGTCTCGCACCGCAGACCGGTGCCTACCCGACTATGCTACGGAGTCCAGCTATGCTTGACAAGTCTCCCTTCATAACTGTTCACTCAACAATGAACAACCTATATCTTGTGGGATTGCCACTGCACTCTATAAAATAAAAAGCCGTTCACTCAACCATATTAGCCCCGTAGCGTCAATTCGTCACACGCGCAAAATGATATGTTATACAGGACACTTAAGCATACGGATACCAATTTTGAGAGATGAAAGGCTTTCGGTGATGTGACGTGTGTGGGGAATCCTCATAGGTGCCTTGTTTTATTATTGTTTCCTTAGTTCCTGTGACCTCTGCCAATTCTTACATTCTTCCGGCTGGCCATCAGGCGAAGCGGAGGCAACAAAATCATATCCTTCGTGTAATACTACGAAACTCGGACAGCCGGGAATCAAATCCATAGGTATTTCAGTTTTTTTTTTTTGCGTGTGGTTATTTCACCAGGTCCTATATTACCAATGTTCACTAACCAATGTTTCAGAGTACAAACTTTCTCATGGCGGAAACGTGAATAATATTGCTAGCGGTTTCTTCGGGGTTATTTCATTTTCCTCCTAGCAATACTATTCGTCACTTTTCCAATCACTTCTCACGAGCTTCTCTTCGTATATATTATTACAGTGTTAGTATAATTTTTAGAACTACGGTAAACACGATCTCAATGAATTGCAGTCCATGACGTGTCTTGGAAAGAAGAAACTTTAAAAACACGAACTGATATTTTCGTTTTTGTATCCATTAAAAATTACATTATTGTCAATATGTCTTTATTCCTCACACCCAAAGGAGCATAATTATGGCATATATTAAAAATACGCTCCAAATATCAATAACACAATCATTGTCTGATATCTTTATTTAAAAGTTAATTTACATATTCGCTACTTTATAGTCTTCAAGTAATATAGCGGTTGAACTTACCTTTGGGTGTAGCGTTCGGGTTAAGCCCGCCCAGATCCTTAGCGTTCCCGAGCAAAGGAATAGTCTTTGGCCCAGGTAGCTTCTCGGAAAGTTCAGCCATTTTGTTTATTTTCATCCTCATGTAAGCAATCCAAGCAACAAGGCCGCATGCGGCCAGTGATAGAATGCTTAGCAGCATGTTGTACTTCTTGAGATCATTAACGACCGGTCTGAAAACATATACACTTATTTCAAACTATGTATAATTTAATAATGTTCATGGATTATTTACTTCTTAGCATTCATGCTGCCGCAAAGCTCCATTTTCTGTATAGTTACACAGTGTTCGTAACGCATGAGCAAGTTTTGTTTAATCCAAGAATAAATCACCCAATTTCCGAGCCCTATAAATATGGTAAGGGTCAACTATGTTCTAACAAATGGTTTTACTTGCAATTTAACGTTTAGGAACGCTAATAAGACCTATGTATGACATAAGCTTCACCTAAACCCTTAGAGACGTTTAGAAACACCTTACCGGCGTATTAGTCACGAGTTAGAACACACTGGATGATTCACGAGGAGTTACCGCCAAACACAGGACTTATTCTTTACATCATTTAGCGTAAAATATTGCAACTCTGCAAGGGGTTAACCTACAGGAGTACAAGCGTAAGTAATGGTAGAAAATCTTTGCAGGAGCTTAATAACTAAGAGAAGTGAAAATGTTCAAGTCAGTGACGTGATTTAGGTTTTTAAATTTATTTATGTAGGCGATCATCAAGGGTCAATATTTTTTATGCATGTATGCCCAATTTCCATAATACAAGTTAACAACTGATATTAATTTAATTTTCTTCCAACAAACTGTAATATATACTATATATGTATATTACTGTAATATCTTAACAATGACTGGAAAACAAATATACAGCGCCCACAGGGCAAAATGGCATACATAAATAAATATAAAATATGCATATTACTTGAATATCATAACAATGGCTCGAAAAACACACATCAGACCCACAGGACAATACAATACTAAAGCTAAAGTACAATATTATTTTCGTTGTTAAATAGCAGGTAAATATTGACTTCCCAGAACAACAACATTCTGCAAATATAACTATGCAAAATACTGCTTAATCTTCCTACTAAGCAAAGTGTGTAGAAACATATTTACTCAAAATTGGCTTCAACAACATCACAAGTTCTAAGCCCACCAATCATCTCCACCGCAACCAATATGGCTTCAACCAAGATGCCTAGATTCTTTTACATAAAGAGAGACATTTAAATTTTACCTCAGAACAAATGTAATACAATACTTAACTAAGTTATGCATCCTACCTACTTCACGCCATCTCTGACCTTAGTCTGTCGGAAACCCGTATTTACACTAGAATTTGCAATTCCACTTCAGTCCAATTGCCAATAGATATCAAGAAACATCAAGACCTTCCAGAACAGTCGCAGCAATCAAATGAACTACCAACAGGTTTGGCATGCCTGCGAAGCGTCAACAGATGCCGCTGACGTCAGAAGCAAATCTCCAATGAAATTGTAGCGGGAAATCAAAACTTGGCTGAGCTTCGGCAATATTCGGGCGCACTCGTCCACTTGATGCCTGTAGCCAACCAAAGCAGACCCAAGCTAGAACTAGGCTTGATAGGGACGAGCCAGGCTGTCTTCTACGAGTGCAGGAAGTATCCACCGCCGTAGGCGGTTCGGTTTTTTGGATCATGTGTCGTGTATTCGGCACGTTATGTATTTGTGATGTTCTCGAAGTTTCTCGAATTTAATGAGTGTCTTGCTAATGACGCAATAGTCTACTTATTGAATTGTGTTTTCTAGTATTGATTCTTGTTATTAGCCGTGAGTCCCTGCTTAAATATAATTCAGCAGTTGTACTACGTCTAGTTCACCGTCGGGCACATTTCACACGGGTGGGATATTCAATCAGCACAGCTCCCGAGAATTTAGTGTGCTTGACAGCGTGATTTATTTACTACTGCCGATGCTCGAATACAAACAATACGGTCTGATATAACATCACTTATTTACTTCTACATTTTATTCGTTATGTTTTAAAATGTTTCCATTTATTATAACTACGAAAGTACTGGGAATATGACCTACATGTTGCGTTTTTTGCTTCAAATATATGTAAGTAATATAGCCTTTAGCCTATATGACGGTAACGTGAATCTTCATCTTGTATGCAAATACACTAGGCAAATTTTACACAAGCACTATTTGGACATATTTTCCTTTGTTCTTTGAGGTTCGCTCGATGAATTTTGTGTATGTGCACATATTTTAGCTTGCCGTCACAGACCAGCATGGATGAAAGCCTAGCAAAATATTAAGGATCCGTGCAGTAATTTTTGGGGTTCTTTTGAACACAAATTAAAACTACTGTGTCAAAGATATTAAAATAACCTGCTATCTGTTTTAGGTCTCACAGAACACCAAAAAACTGTCCGATATTTTTTTGTGTTAGTAGTCTAGGTGAGGTGAGAAGGGTTTACGTCCGACTAACGACGAGGTCTTAGGATTCGATGGGTGTGAGTGAGGTGAAGGTACTATACAACATCCATGCCCGAGCCGGGATTTGGACCCAGGACCTCTCGCACTGTAGACCAGTGCCTGACCAATCACGCTACGAGGCCGACAGTGTTAGTAATCGAGGAAAGGCCATAACAAGACGTGTGTTTAAAAATCATTCAAAAGTTTAACAGAACGTAGCCTGCAACAAAACAAGAGAGAGTAACTGTGCTCCTAAGACGTATACCTTGTAATCACGTTTTGAAGACATGTTTCAGAGCATCAATAGTGACTTTTAAGATATCCGTGGCATGAGCATAAGCTAGGATAGTAATTTACATATTAAATTATAATCGGCGTTGCTCAGTCATTTTTAATGATATCGCTTTCTGACGAAAACCACTATCTGCGTTGAGAAGATAACGGTATTGCTACAGGAACAATTTGTGAAGTGATGGCTTCAAGTGTTTTTGATAGTGAAAGAACTTATTTTTTAAATAATATTAATTTTAAAAACAGCCTAAGAGACCCTATAGCAATGTGGGCCTCATCGAGGTAAACAAAATACTGAGCCACGTTGAATATAATTTAATCTTTATATCCCTATCCTTGCTCTTGCCAGGTCTCCAAGGTAAGCAGTGCCCTTTAGACTGTTGTGGTATATAATTCAGCGCTAAAAGAATCAGTTTATAATTGTAAGTTTCTTGAAGCCAATTTGCAAAAATAAATACACGCCAATCATAGTTAATAAGTTGTTGCCAGCTTTCTGAGCAAACATTTTTCTCGATTAACGTACCTATATATGAAGAACAATCTTTAACACTGAAATCTCATACATTTAATTGCGGCGCCAGAGATCACGCTTGATAAATACATCATTTTGAGTAAAGTTTGCTCATAAAGTTGGCATACATAATTGTTTTTTTTTTACTATCTATATTGACTTTAAAAAAGTATAGATCTCAATTGTAGAAGTCAGCGCTTATTTGATTACAGAAATTTTCATCGACGTATTTTTAAATTTGTACCAGATATTTTCCCTTATTTTAGACGTAAATAGTGACTAAATATTGCTCTCATAAAATTTTATCTCTCAAATTTTTTGCGTAATGGCTTGTAAATATCAAAGTTTGCATGTTAAGGTTTTCAGTACTATACTAAAACCAACCTGAAAAATTCACAGTGAATGACGATGTTGTTTGCTACAAGGTCTCGTGTATAATTCCTCAAAATAAAATATTTTTGTACTTACGAAAAATTTTGAAGTTTTTTAATTTTATTTTAAATTTCAACGTTGTCTTTCGCTGGTTTGCACTATCCAAATTATGTTATCTCATATGAAATTTCTAATACACATATCGCCTTAAAATACTGTAGCACTATTAAAGCTGTGAATGATGAAGATTTTATCAATTTAAGAAGTTGCAAACCTCCACTTAAAACAAAATTATGTGGTGCTAACCGCAGTTTAAAGTTGTACCTAACACTCAAACTATACAATATTTTAATACGTTATATGTATCAGTTGAATCACCTAAAACTTGCATAGAAATTTTTTACAAATGAAACATACTATTCACGAACTCATTCTCAGAATCATCTTATAAGGTAAGACAAAGTCTCTTAATTGTAATCGAGGCACATATAGTAATAATGATTATTTTATGTATTCCAGGAGGTTGTACAAACATTTCAAATTAAACAATGTCTGTTCACTGCAAGTACATAAAATTTCAGGAAACCACAATGTGAACACTGTTTTTGCATAATTCCAGAGCAAGTAGTTTATGAGCTGACACAATACGGACATTTTTAATATTTACAGTTATCTGCTTCATTTAACTGCTTGGTTACTAATATAAAATATTTGGAATTTGTTTTTTATGTTTTAGTGTGTGTCATGTTCTGAATGTGCTAGACAAGACATGCTATCGCATTTTGTGCTTGCATGTGATTCTACTGTAAAATGCATGCACCAGTACTCCCTAAAGCAACACGCGTGTTAATAAACAAACGCTGGGATTTCTGGTTACCAAAGTTAAAATCGACCTTCGATGACCATCAACTGCAATACGAAACTACTTCCCAGTCTGGCATTTAAAGATTTCTGCACATATTGTAACATGGAAAATGCTTTTAAAATGCAATTTTAATACGTTGTTTCATATATTCCTGTGTATTCAGTTAAGTTCTTTATACAGTGCCTTTTGGCATCCCTGGTGCTTTGGTTGGATCAGTGGCTAGAGCACTTGTCTGCCATCACGGCTATCAGGGTTTTCGGATTTTCTCATGTGGGAATCGTGCTGGACGATACCGCCAGTTTGCAAGCTTTTTCAGGGATCTCCCGTTTACCCCTTCCTTTCATTCCGGCACTGCTCCATACTCACCACATGTCACCTTCACCAGCGCTTAAGGCCTAGACGTTAAGTGCTGACCCAAGTCGCTTTACTGCAACTTCAATTCTAGCGTTCCCAACTAATAAAAATGTAAAGATGTTCGCGTCCCTAATGGTCAATCCGATTTTAAAACAATCGGGGAAGCAGTACGTCTTGCACTATGCGCTTGGTAACCATAAATTATGATGCCACAGGATCTCCCTAGTCCGCGGTGGAAGTTTTTCTAACGTTCGCAGAAGTTAATCTGTTAAGAGATTATCCTCAAAATTATGTTACAGAGTAACTTGTATGGAAAAATTGCCTGAAGATTCACCACTGTACAACGCACGTTAATAATACTCCATGGACGCTCACGTTTCACTTTAAGGCCAGTATTTCTAAACACAAGGTACTGCTTATGTGCTACCATCTCAGGTTCCAGAAAAGCAAGGGTCGAGACCTAACGCGCGCCCGTATTCCTAAACGTCCTGAGATGGTATCGGATAAGTCACGGCTTATTATTTGTTGTCCCGTGCGCGGCTATAAACGAATGAAGGCGACGCTGGGCAATGCTTTTTTTTTTTATAAAACAAGTAGCAATAATTAGAGCTATTTAACAAAATACGTATATTTTTTACATTTATAACGTAATGTAGTGCTGTTTAATTGTTTTAAACTAGAAGTAATCACAAATATAGTAATATAGATTTTTTTTGCATGAGATATTTAAAACCAATTCTTTTAAAGATATGTGTTGTTTATATTAGCCTATCAAAACGCTGGCAATGTGAGTACCTAAGTTTTCTTGATCACATGAGTTATCTACACTAACCATGCATCTGAAAATCACCAGACTCGGTACATACGTTTATATTGATGTATATTTAGTACTATATCATAGTAAGTTTTAAACACGGGATTGTTCAGGATAGATTTAATTAGTATCGCGTGGAGAAATTTATGATAAAGTAAATCGAAAATGTAATTTCAATGTTTACGTGAAATGAATTAAGTAGGGGGAGCATGGGCGTTTTGCGCAACAGGGAGCAAAACCGGCCTAACCTGCATATGGTTAACATGCCAGCCCCCTCCCCTTGGTGGTGCAAGGCCTCTGATTGGCCAAGACGTTGTCTAGGGGGGCGTGTCCTGGGCTGTGATTGGTTGTAGGGGTCTTTTGGTACGAATAGTACCTAAGTGCCATGAGGTCTGTGATTGGACGAGAGCTTAAGCCCCGCCCTATATGTGTGTATTGATTGTGTGTATGTAGGCGAGGGGTGCAGAGGAGGCAGTGTACAGAGGGGTTGGCGACCCTTTTGGTACAAGTTGTGTCTAAGCGCCATGTAGGTATTGATTGTGTGTAGGCGAGGGGTGGTGGAGTCTAGCATCTTGAAGACATCTTCAAGAAATCTTGAAGAAATCTTCAAGACGTTACCCTTTTGGAGGAAATAGTGTCTAAGCGTCATGTGGGTATTGATTGTGTGTAGGTGAGGGGTGGGGGAGTCTACAAGATGCATAGCATCTTGAAGACATCTTCAAGACATCTTGAAGAAATCTTCAAGACGTTACCCTTTT
>PNEQ01090079.1:0-16445 GCA_003012365.1 Medauroidea extradentata
ATGGTGTTAAGGCACTACAGCTCGTAGGACATGGTGTTAAGGCACTACAGCTCGTAGGACATGGTGTTAAGGCACTACAGCTCGTAGGACATGGTGTTAAGGCACTACAGCTCGTAGGATTTGGTGTTAAGGCACTACAGCTTGTAGGACATGATGTTGAGGCACTACAGATCGTAGGACATGGTGTTGAGGCACTACAGTTCGTAGGACATGGTGCTAAGGCACTACAGCTCGTAGGACATGGTGTTTAGGGCATCCAAGTGGGAAAATGATAATTCCATATTTGTATGAAATAGTGTTAGTTTTGTAGACGTTACCTATTTCCCGCTGACGAAAAAAAATGAGCTCAGTCAGTTTTCCCATAATAGCACTACAAGGTAAAAAATGCATATTTTAGTAAGTCGCAAAAACCAATAAACATTAATCAATTTAAAAATTCACATTGAAACTACATGCCACAGACTACTGCTGGACATGTTTTTAAAATAAATTGCAAAATATTTTTGTATTTAAAAAATCTATAAGAAGCAAAGAAAAATTCATAATTTCAGAATTTTTTAAAATAGAAAAACATTTTGTAATCAATTTTAAAATGTGTTAAACAGTAGCCCGCGACATGTAGGTTCAATGTTCATTGGTTTTTGCGGCTTATAAGAACTACTAACGTGCACAATTTTACTTTGAAGTGCCATTATGGGAAAACTGGTTGAGCAAATTTTTTTTGTAAGAGGAAAATGTACTCCCAAATAACGTCTATAAAAAATAACACTTTTTCATACAAACATAAAATTACTATTTTTCCCCAGTTGAACTCCTTTAAAGTACATCGCGTGCGGACTGGATTGTGTTATTGTGGCATGCCATTGCAGCTAATAATATCAACTTCGTACCAGACGAGTTGTATTTAATTAAACGGTAGGCACTGTCCGATGTAGCATTCCACAGTAACATGACCCAGGCCGCACACCATGCACTGTAGTAACAACACAGTAACGGTGCGTTTTCGGGCCTATGTTCATCATATAACAATTTTTGTTCCTCTTGATGTGAAGATTGTTTCTCCTAAATAATGTACAATTTTGTAACAACATGTATACAACAGCCTCGATGGCGTAA
The DNA here is from genome assembly GCA_003012365.1 of Medauroidea extradentata. Taxonomy (NCBI): domain Eukaryota; kingdom Metazoa; phylum Arthropoda; class Insecta; order Phasmatodea; family Phasmatidae; genus Medauroidea; species Medauroidea extradentata. The sequence continues at coordinate 1,117 of PNEQ01090079.1, forward strand.
TGTTTCCCAGTGTGGTGTTATTCTGAACTCATACTTTTTCTTTCTGCAACACAGATTTTGTTGCGAGAAAAGTGGAAGGCGAGGCGAGACTTTAAGACATGTTAAAACAATTGTTTTATTAGCTACAAAGTAAATGAAATAGATCTCGAAGCTAACTCTCAAAATTATCATTTTTAAACGTTAATTTTGAGGTTTTACTTTGTCGCTAAGCAATATTTCTTTAATGCAAGCAAGCTAAAACATTTTGCTGTAATGAGAAAACGTTTTTCTGTGCACTTCACTCTAAAACACGTCCTTTGCCACTACACAAACTTTGTTGCGGAAAAATATTTTGTTCATATGTGTACTGTTGCAAAGTATCTTTGCGGGAAAGGAAATGTTCATAAACATGTAATGGCAACAAAAATTGTGACTTAAAATAGTTTATCTGCAATCATTATGATAAAAATAGCTGTAGTAGTATTAACACAAGTTTTTTTTTAACTTTATCTTTTAAAAATAAAATAAAAAAATTTTCTTAAACGAAACATTTTTAAAGAAAAAAATTTACGGCAGCAAATCTATGTTTTAAAGTTTTTCTTTGCTGCAATGCTGGATTTCTTTATTGCAAGTTAAACAGTCTCAAATATGTTTTTTATTTGTTTCGTAGGTGATGTTTTTTCTGAGTGTTGGCAGTTGCCTAATCGATGCTGAAAATAAGAGATGACAGCCGCCAGCCGTAGTACACCTTAAGCAAATTTTTGGCACTCCGGCCACAATGATGTGTGAAGCCGAGAAACAGCGCCTGTTGTAAGAAATTATATATACCATCTGGAAAACCGAACGAGGTGCGCGCAACGATAACATGTTGAATCACATTCAGTAGGTAACGGATTCGATCCGCTGCTCCGGACATCCTGATTTCGGTTTTCAATTGTTTTCTAAAATCCTTCCAGTTAATCCTGGGATGTATCCTTATCTCAAGCTTTGGCTGATTCCTATCCTAGTTCCTGTTCTTGTGTAAAATTGTGAGCGAACCATTTATATTAAAATAAAACCATCTGGAGGAAACAATGTTTATATTAGGATAATATTTCACACTGAATTTGATATCGGGAGACATATCGTGTCATTAGGCGCCGAGTACGCGTACAAGACCTTCTCATAAACGATAACAAGCAGGTATGAACAATAATGGTAGAATTGTACACCATCACACGATTATTGCTTGTCAGTGTTTTCATCAGAATATCATAAAAATCGAGTGTCATCGTGAAGTCTTAGGGGCTGACGTTACAAGGGAAGAGTGGATCATAGCACACACATCCACCAGTAACACACGACCGTGGCGGCGATAAGTCGCCGTAATTGGCTCGAGCGGAAACACACTTAACTAATATTCAACGGGCGTAACTGCGACGTCACTTTCTAACGGTAGCTTAACGTACTCCACTGGTGGCTACTTGAAAAACAGTATCATTCCTGACGATGAATTTATACTGAACGTTTCTTATGTACTGACAAATGACAGCTACCAAGATGTTATTACAGTGAAACCCCTCAAATCCGAACTAATTGGGGCTGCTACCTGTTCGGATTTCAATTTGTTCGGATTAGCAGAATACTATCTATAACACAATAACAAGCCGTCGTTACGGTATAGGACGCATAGTTATTTACTGAGCCATATTCACGACTGCATATATTACACAAATCGCGTTCATGTGTCTGTTACTGTCCGGAGCAGAAAATGTGTGTGTTGTACCAGTAGAAAAACACAAGACTAATAAAATCTCGCCACAGTGACTGAGATACAAGCCATATAACTATTTTCGATGGAGAATGTTAAATTTAGGTAGGATAAATGACAACTTAGACGTTAAGAGAAGTCCACAAGACTCTGCATCAGTCGTATTATTCAACTATGTTATTTTTCGCTATTAGAAAATTCAGAGAAGAAAAATTTGAAATTTGCTATTATAGTGTGAATTCTATTTATTTTACGCTACAGCACAAACATAGAAGTTTAACTTTTAACGAGTATTTAGGCAGCAGTCAGTCGAGCAATGTTTTAATATTCTTAATTGGCTGGACTGATTGCAACCTAACTATACGTTAAAAGTTCAACTCTGATGGTTGTACTGTAGCGCAAGATAAGTATAATTCATGCTATAATAGCAAATTTCAAAATTTTCCTTTCAGAATTGCGTAAAAGCGAAAAATAAAACCAGTTGAGCGCCTTGCTTTGCAGTGTGTTCGTAAATACGGTTTTTATTGACCTGTTTCACATGTGCCCATTTTGTCAACGTACTAAAAAAATACTTGTCAAACGATGACGGAAAATTTTTTAAAAACTTCACGTCACACAGAAAAATCATTACGTAGCCCCTCAAAATTTCTAAAAACCGCCGTTTCAGCCGGTTGTATCTGAAAAAATATTCACGGAATACTGTAGAAACTTGCAGTGGACTTTGCTGTAAACTCTTCACCATTAAATAGATGGGTTCACTACTGTGTCAGGCAAGTGATGTACAATGCCACTGCATGCCGTTTCATTGTCTTGCGGTAGAGGGGATACCGCACCAAATAAGTCGGTCAACATTGCCCTTTGCGCCGTGCCTCACTCACACTAACACACGGCCAGTAGGCGGGCGTCTTAAAGACAAAAGAAAAGTTGAGTTTTTTTTGTAAGAAAAGCCTGTATATAAGTGAAATATTGCAAATCATTTTGGCAGCAAAGTAGCATATTTGTTCAAGAAGAAATGTGTTCGAAGTATTTTTCATAAATAATTATTTCAGCTAATGCCATCGAATTGATAATGTTGCAGAAACCCCTTAATATAAAATCAGAAAACTTTAATGTAAATGCAAGCCAAAAATATTTGGTTTTAGTAAAGTAAATGCGTAAATATTTTGTCCAAAAGTATTAAGTTAATTTTCGTACACGAACCTAGATTAATGCATTAGAAATAGTAATCAACTAACTACGGTGACAGTTTGTACATATAATTATGTGTAATTAACATACAAGTAAATATAATTAACTCTGGACGACTTCAGAGAGAATAGTGTAGTACAAATTTGGGCAGGTCAACGGAGGATACGGAATGCAGTAGTTTCCTATGACACAACGGTAGCTAAATTGTCTGTGTTTTTACATCTCTGTTGATAACAGTTCATCTCAGCTTGTCTTCGGTGACTGCCTTTATGTTTTACTGTAGGTTTTCTGCGAGAGATATACTCTGTAGCGATGTTCGTCAAAAGTAATGTTACATTCACTTAACTCTTTATATTGTAAGAATACTTGTTTAAAATTTGACGCTACTGTCAATACACGCCATAAGCAGTGAATTCGTCCCGACTCTAAAATTGTTTTGCGTTGTTTAAAAATGCGCTCAGCTAAATTCCGGAAACATTCTATTGCAGTAACCAACACAATAAGAAGTTTTTCTTGTCATTGCGGTGTTCATAAATTTTTATTTCACTGGATCGTAAGCTGTGCCATAAACTAACTAAATATTAAAGGGATAGACCTAACCCGTTTGCTATCGTTTCTGGTAACGTACGCCTAGACACCAAGACAATACTGGTACGCATGAATTATAATGAGGCATTCGTATCAGTTATACAATGCTTGGGGAAATAAGTATTTGCTGGTATTTTATGCTGGAGTGTGTGATATGTTATGTGTTAAGTATAAAAAAATATTAGCTTAAAAAGGACATTGGAATCACGCACAACAGAAGTCAGTCGTGTAGTGGCGTGTTGTTTTAAAGGCACCTTAGGAACAATAGTGAAATAGCACTTCACGAACGACTGATTTCATTGGCAAATAGTGTTCACTGGCTTCAGAAACGATCTGGAAATCCAGCATTGCGGTGATCAGTAGAAATCGTTGTGGAGGTCGTTCCCATGTGGCGTCATGTTTTTCGAGGGATGTTGTAATAAAGTGTCTGTCTCGCTGAAAGTTAGTTTATACTGTAGTTGTAGCTGGTAATCAAGGCTGACGCTGAGGATACATGCTTCGCTAAAGAATGAACTGATACCCCTGCAAGTATGACGGTAGGCCACCTTTGGTTTTCATGAGAAACACGGGGCATTGTTCCGCCTACATCAAATACTTACCTGGCTTCTTTATTGAGTGAAACTTCGCGTAACGTTACGTACTTAGGTGATGTTATGTGCACATTGTGTTTAGGAAATGCTGAATCTTACGCTGTGATTCCATATTACGCGTCACGTAAAAAAAAAAATCATGTATAAATGTCCTTAAAGCTGTTATATACCAAAAATAAAGTAGTTTATATTAGTACCCTATAATGTTCAACTTGCAGAAATTATATATTTTTTTATTTTTTTTTTTTTTTAGGAAAAAATATGTACGTCGAATAATTTTCGCATAATGGCATGCCAAAATAAGAAACAGTATTGCGTGTTTTTGGAACTTAACTTACAATCAAAAGCAACTCACGAAAGAAAGAAATAAAATCAGTAATGGAAATTAATAATATAATTCACAAAATGGCATGCTCTCCTATTTCTGTTCCAGCTATATATATATATATATATATATATATATATATATATATATATATATATATATATATATATATTCATCTTAAACGAGGGTAGATATCACAAATCGGTTTGGTAGTTTAGTTTAAAATAGTTTTTGGCGTATTAGCTAAATACAAGAATTTATACGGTTTAGACTAATAAGCCAAGTAACAAAAATTAAACAACATAATGTGCAAAAATCATAGTACGTACTGCGTTGAAAAAAATTGCCAACATAGTAAAATCGACATTGCCAAACAGTGAAACAGGTTTTTGGTATCGGCTCTAGTTTAGCATTTAAAAATAATTGTGGCTAAAACAGTGGAAACTGGGTAGCATGGCCTTAACTGCTAGTGTTTTGAGAGTTGTCGGGAGGTAGGCCTACCTTATAACATGTTTTTAAAAGTGAATTATCTTATTAGTGCGGGCTAAGTGTTACTAAAGATAAGTTGAAAAAAGTATAAAATTAATTTAGATATGTTATCATTTAATGACTATAAAGCAATACGTTGGTAAGACATTTTCATAATACGAGAAATGAACATATGTGCTAAACATACAACACATACATTTTTTCACGTTAATATTTCTCGTTATGGTAATCTGTTTGGATGTTTATGTTAAGAACTATAAGTTGAACACGAGTGTTAATTTTTTTCTTAAAGTTTTAATATACCGAGTGCGAGTAGTTGATCTGCGTATTCAGTTTTAAAAATCTGGCATTGTCCTCAATTGAATGTTGCTAATGAAATGGTATATGTATATTTTATCACATAGACGTAATAGTTTCAATGATATATTTTAGTTCACGGTGCTAAAGAAGAGAAGCTCTTGCAACGAGTACTCTGAGCACTATGTAGGTTTCGTTATGTCACTGACAACTAATAGGCGCAATAATACCGTCACGAAGGAACTTCAACAAAGCACCGCGGGACTTACAGAAGATAACATTTTTGTAGCTAATCGAAGAAACTATACTGTTCATGATACGTACTTGCACGCAGTAAGATATTTTTTAACATTTAAATAACATTTTAATGCGATTGAAATGTTATGCTGTATACGTTGAACGAAAATATTCAATTTTGAGTGACGGTAACTTGCCACGTTTTAATAAACGTATCCTGAATAAAGAAAAATGAGAAGGTACCTTGATGAATACTGGAAATGTGTTTTGAAATACTGTAGCTTTAGTTGTAGGACTACACAAGTAATTATGTGAGCCGTATTGCACAGTTGTACAAATTTATTTGGAATATGTAATTGAATACGAGCGTTACATATTATTCTCGGTAAAATGGAAAACTTTAAACTTTTTCATTCGGTTTACTTGTATCTATCCAGCAGTTATATATATATATATATATATATATATATATATATATATATATATATATATATAAAATTGTAGGTAATGAGCAGTGTTTCAGTGGCACCATATTTGAAAGTTAACGTTTGTTGCTGCAATATTTTTCTTGTAATATTTTCCTTTACAAGACGGTATTCAAAAGTGCTATCTTTTACTGCGTCCTGTCGATTGTATTTATGCTGATGCACATTCTTAATCTGTGCTAATTATAACCGCACAGAACTCAGTAAAAGTAAACATATTCGTTAAACTGTAACGAAAAGTAAAACATGTGTTCAGTAAAAGTAAACATATTCGTTAAACTGTGACTAAAAGTAAAATATGTGCCATTTGTAAGTACCGGTATGGAAATGTGTGTTGGAAGTCACGAATTTTGTTTTTAGTTTGATGACTTGTTGAACTACATTTCGAGAGCGGGGAGGGGAGCATTGTCCTCCTCTCGGGAGCCTCTATTTTGGCCCCACTGTGCGGCGCCAAGAGACATTCCTGGCACCGTCGAACTGCAGGAAGAGTAAGACTTACGTCTCTGGAACGGCGGACGGCAACCGCTTTGAATGTTAATAAGACACATACGACTTGCTTCGAGCGCTCTTGAGCCACGTGCTAATGCAGAGAGGTGGAGAGGTGGCGTGGGAGTCCACGTGGGCCATACCATCGCGCATTTAGGTTACCTATAGTTTTACTAAAGACTTCAATTGTCGTTTAAAAAAATACAAGAAAGTGCAATTATTCGTTTTTTTTTTTTCTCGTATTAGGAGTTGAGCTTAGATTTGGCATTGTAACAATTGTTACGTCTTTGCTTGATTGCATTCTGTTTCATCTTGTGTAGATATAAATTGTTGGGCTGTTTTTTTCTGCCGTTTGAGGGCTAACATTTGAGTTTGAAATGGTGTAAGCCCAGCAGTTCTGACTTGTAGAAGTAAACCTGTTTATAACCAAGGGAGGGAGAGAAAGAGTGAGATAGATAGAGTTAGAGATATAGAAAGAGAAATGTATATAGTGAGAAAGAGAAATACATATATAGAGAGAAAGAGAAAGATAGAGAGAAAGAGAAAGATAGAGAGAAAGAGAAATATAGAGAGATAGATAGCGAGATAGAGAGGGATAGATAGCGAGAGATGGATCGAGAAAAGAGAGATAGATAGCGAGAGATGGATCGAGAAAAGAGAGATAGATAGCGAGAGATAGATCGAGAAAAGAGATATAGAGAGAGAGATAGATAGAGAGAGATAGATAGAGAGATAGACGCCTCAAGACTGCACGTGTAACATGGTGTTACACGTGAGTGCATATACGATGTGTCGTGTTTTTTCTCTTCTAGCGTTCAGTGTAGGCATTAGTAGACTGTACCGTATTCAGGTACGACGTTTCAAACGCAAGCTGTCTGCACGTATGGTAATCACTGCATTTTTAAAAATGCACACGTGAAAGATGAAATGAATAATTTAGCGGGAGTCATGTTTTTTTTGTCTTTGGTTATGTATTGTCCATTGTTCAGGCATCATTTCCACACAAATCTCGTTCTACGCTCACTTCCCGTACATTCCACATCTCGTCTACTCTGCAGTTGGCGGGGCATCTATAAATAGGTATCAGGTTTTTTATGTGGACATTCAGCATCTTTATGAGCACAATAGTCATGTTGTGCACACCCGCCCGCTATACAACATGACCTTCCGTGCAGGAATACAAGTATGACGACCGCGACATTGTTAATTTGGATGTAGACTGCATAAGTTATAGCCTAATCCTACGAACGGATGCAATTTTTGACACCTGGTAAATGTCGTGTCAGAAACTAAATTCAATTGTTTTAGTGTTGTGAAACTATGTATGAACATACTGAATAAGCGATGAAAGTAAGTTGATGCTGGCAGCGTTGAGGATCCTGGAATCCAAATTGTAATATACAATGGAGCACAGATAAGGTGTGCCATTTGATATGTCAGAAAATGCACTCGTAAATGGAATATACTATAGTTGATCATTCCCTTGGAACCGCCGCCGCAGCAGTTTGTTGCACGTATATTCAGTTCCAGTTTTGACTGTTTGTTGAAATTAATATATAAAAATTATACTGCACTTCAAATAGTTCTACAAACTAGTAGGTAAGGATGTAAAATCGTAAATATATTTACTATAGGAGGTTCGCGAAAATGTGAGCGCTTTTGAAATCCTAGTTACTTTCTTTTTCAGTTAATTTATAATCATGACACTTTTAGTATACAGGCCTAATCGGAGCTGACGTTCCCACCTTGTTAATGATGCCGAGGGCTGTGTGGTTGTAGTCGACTAGCGGCGAGCGGCACGTCTAAGGACTCGAACCAGCGACCTTCTCCCTGACACGGCGAGCGGTTGGCGGCCCATCTTGTCTTCTAGGTGACCATAATGAGACAGACCCTAGTGTAAGTCATATTTAATGGTTCACAACACAAGGCAACCTAAGTTAACAATCATACTGCACAAAACAAGTTAACGTCTAAAGTCACAATAAATAATATTTTTTAATTATTATTATTCTAAACAAGATGGACGTCAGAATTGCTCACGTTATTGCGAACGACGTATACATGTTACCACCGTACAGAGTATTTGCGTCAAATAATTATAAACACTGCAGCTTTCGACCTATGCAAAATGTATTGGCTAGTTGGAAAATATCTGGCTGCAAACTAAAGTACCTCAAGCCTCACGTGACAAAAAAAAGTTATTTGTTAGGTCTTATTGTTGCGTTTAATGATTCACTGGGTTTTATAAGCACCCGCTTCTTCTGTTTTTTTCTCTCTCTAAGAAACGAGTCGACCTCTTCAGTAACTTAAATAAAAGTTTGAAGAAGGAAACTATCTAGAGGAAATAGAAACACGCTTGAAGGTCCGTACATTGATTACCGATAGTTAATTAAATTCGTAAAAAATTCATAACGTAGCGTGAAATAGTTTGCACAACATTTAGAAGAAATTGTATTTTCCACGTCACTAAAATATCGCAGAAACTAATCTGTAAAATTATTTGAAGACTAAGTATTTAGTTTCTCGTCTACCTAGCATTGAAGTCTCCAGCTGCTTTCAGTGAACCATATATCTTACAACACTGAACATAACTGTACAACGGTTTTTGATTGCTATGCTGAAATGACTGCCAACGCATAGTTGTGTGATGACGCAATAAAATCGTTTCATATGTCCGGTTCATAAATATTTGGTAATTTATGTCTTACTTACAATGTTTCGTTTAATAGAACCTACACTCGCACGCACGCATACACACACAGTGACTTTTTTATTCATCTTGCTACGCCCGACATTACTAGGATCTTTTTTTTTTTTTAATACATTGACAACTGTGAGCAAATTAATACTTTTATGTCCAAAGAACACTCAAAAACACCTCTTATTCCCTCCCCCTCCCCCACACACAGTTTAATTCCTATTGCACTGTTTGTTTTGTTTTCAGTGCCGATGTTTTCTTTTATCCGAAAGCATAGGCGTAATTCGGAGGTGGCAAGGGGTGGCAGTTGCCACCCCAAAATTTTGTTGACACAGAACATAAAATTGTTTTTCTTAGCTTAGGAATAAAATTTACTTGTGCGTTTTACATTACACTGTTTTTTTAATTCAGCTAATGGCATACAATAATCAATACAAAGAGTATACATAATTTTGATGGAAGCTGTTCGATTTTCACCACTTTTTTTTAAAAATATTTTTTTCCCCCCAAATCTGATATACCTGGTAATCCTTGCTACCACAATCAAAATGCTCAAATTACGCCCATGTACGAAAGCAATATTGGGAAGACGACTGAATCCTAAGTTGCATCTAATATAATTTAACATGTAATTCCCTTTCCTCGCCCTCGCCAGGGCTCCCAGGTACTTAGGCTGAACTGCCTTGTGTTGCCTTTCATAAAATAAGCATGCCGTTATTTAACATAACGATGAATATCACCAATACACGTAACCGTTTTTATACGTGTGACCGTATTTTACTCCTGATCTATAGTTCGTGAAATATTTCGCAAATCCCGTCTGTGATACATCTGTTGGTTGACTATCGCTTGCTTGTTTCCATTATATATTATTTGGTGGACGTAACATTGTACATTATTTACGACCTGGCTGGTTTAATATATTTTTACAACAGGACACCAAACAGTCGAGAAATCTGTACAGACGTACTACGCAAACACTTCGCTTATGGTAGAATGTATGAGTGTACATTATATTTTTGGCAAGGACTTGGCGCGAACCGTAGCCTAAAGAGAGGTGCAGATGAAACGAAGTCGCTGCTTGTTAGGCTGGCGTAGAAACAAAGAAGCTCAATTAGCGGTAGTGTTCTGAAGAAACCTGCTCTTCCTCTATACGCGGATACGTAAGAAATACGTTTACCAGCTGAGTATCTCGCCGTTTTTCATCTAGAGACAGATTCTAGGGCACCGACAGCAGCAGGCGTACTTATAATCGGATATTATGACCCAGAGTGGCTGGTCGTGCGGTGAGCATTCATGACCCAAATCCGCACCTCACGCGTGCTCCGGAGATCATTTTTAAATTCGTTCTGCACACCCATTTAAGGTGATGAGAATGGGAGTTGCTTATACGACTTGCTTGTATCCTTGTATATAGGTTGCCGTCTGCGTCCTGCAGCAAATGTGTGTGCATTAACTTGCTAGGACATATTAAAACGTTAATTGTAAAAATTATTAATACCTTACTACCTGGCTGGCGTTCGATCTACTTGCAGCATGTTTGGAGTTATATTTTTCTCATTGACCAGTAAACGTCTGCTGGGACGGATCCAGCTCTAGGTTCGGGAGGAGGGGAAATTCCTTAAAAAATAGATCAATCCACGCCCCAAGTAAAAAAAGGGGGGGGGGCGGTCCGGGGGATCTCCTCGGGAAAAAAAATAGTTCTTAAGGTGCAAAATGGTGCTATTGAAGGCATTTCCTATACAAAAATTGAATATACTACTGCAAACAAATTGTAATATTTTAAGTATAAACTACACATAAAAGGTCAAAAGGGGCGGGGATCCGCCACTGAACGTGCGTCCACAATGATTATCTATGATACGATAAGAAAACACGCTTCAGACTACTAGTGAATATGGCTTTTAAGACACCACGCACATTGGAAGCATGATTTTAAAGCCCTCGGACTTGGTTAAAATCGGTTTTTCAGGTGGCTTTTTCTCAAGTTATATGTAACGGATTCGTTCGAAATTGAGGTGTACACGTAACAGTGAACTTTGCTACAGTGACGGGTGCAATTAAATTAAAGTCCCACGCTAAATGCGTTATGGCCAGAACAGTAGGCGATATCGCAGTACATGTGCCGGCTGGCGTCACTTGAAGTGGATCATCGATTTTCCCTTACACACACTAACCCACACTTCACGAGGTGACCACCTTAAGAGGGTGTGGTACGTAATTCAACGCTGAAAGCATTAACCTATAACTGTAGGTTTCTTGAAGCCAATTTGCGAAAGTTAAACAATAGCAATCCTAGACAATAGTTTTAACCAACGTTTTAAACAAAATTGTTTCCAGTGTTACGAACTTCTGAGGCACAATCTCTGACGCCGGAACCTCGTGCATTTAACTGCGGCGCAAGAGATCACGCCTAACGAATTAGTAATTCTGGATAAATATTTACTCGTAAAATTGGAAAATTCTATTATCTAGGATTGTCATTGAGTATTTTATCCATGTTGGCTTCGAAAAAAAGCGTAGAAATCAATTGATGTTTTCAGCATTTATTTATCCATCACGCACTCTTAAGAATAACATTTATGAATATATTAATGTCAGCGTGATAGACAAATATTGCACTGTGTGGTATAGCGTGTGTTTGTTTGAATGTGCATAACGTATATATACGCACACGAACATTTATGTATACAGTAGAATTTTGTATAGGAATCAGTAAAAACCACCAATACATCAAATCCCACTTGGGACGGGGTTTTTGAGGTAAATATTTTGTCTGTATCAACGTAAATACTATCAAATGGTACGCCACAGGGGGAGAACGAATACTTTTCAGACGCAAGGGGAATTGGCTGAATTAACCGGCGAAAATACAAGTTTCATAAGTCCGAATGTAAAAGTGTATGTATTACGCAACTCTGTTTTGTTGGAAAGCTTCCATGACGTGGTTTGAACAACACAGTCTTTGTTGCGTCTTAACACACATTCGTCGCTCCGACAACGCGAAGTCGTAAACTGTGACTACCACAACGGCGCATCCGAATTGTTTTAATTTTGCACGCACGCTTGACATGTGCGGGCAAATTATTTCCGGCGCATAAACTTTAATGCAAAGTTGAAGAAGCGGAAAATAAGTGCTGGGTGAAGGCAATAGTTATGGTGATACAATAGCTTTTCGAAACAGCTGGACAAATCAACGTTTAAATTATGTAACTTAAGAAATGGTCATCGTATAAGGAATTTTTAATGCGTAAAGTGAACGTGGTGTGAAAGCTTAAAAACACTTGGCAGTTATCGCGTGTTACTATAACTTGCCTTCTCTCATTTTATGCCGGTAATGTGCTCATTTTATTACGTTCGTGAGTTTTATGAAGTCTGAAGAAGATACTGTTTATTTTAAGGGCCCTGCCTACCAAGCTTACGGGTTTTTAATTGGGGAGGAGGGAGAATGTGTGTGTGTGTATATATATATATATATATATATATATATATATATATATATATATATATATATATGTGTGTGTGTGTGTGTGTGTGTGTGTGTGTGTGGATTAATCAAAAACGTATTCTTCATAAAATTCAGGAAGAATACTGCTACATTAGAAGCTTTGCCATTTTTTGCGTTTAATGTTTGCTATCTAAAATGCAATGTAAAGTATTACATATCATACAAATATAAGCGAATCTTTTCAAATAAATCATTTTTTTCTGACGCAATGTTAAAAATGTTCGTTAAAAATTAAAACTATTTAAAGTTATCAAGTGCCTGTTCAGCAATGCTGTCTCTTGTAAACATGGAGGCTGTTATTGTTAGTATATGTAGTATGGTCTTTTACTATTGTTTTTTTAAGTTTTGTCGCTAGAATAAGTGCCATTGATTGAGTACAGTGTAATAGAAGGCAAATATGCCTTAATTGTGCCAAGTAGACGATTTTATTATTATTATTTATACTTTTGAAAGAGTTAACTTAAATATAGACTACTGTAATGTTTTTTTTTTTTTTTTTTTTTCAAACATTGATTTGTAACGTACAGTTTACAAGGGTGGTAGACATAGCTCAAGGCTCGGCTAAGACGCCATATTGGTTTATTTTATTTTTCACTTATTTTGAAATTCCGACAAGTTGAATGTGAAATTTGTGATTATAACGGCAATTCTGTTTACCTTGCACCATACTCGGCTACAGGCGCAATTAAACCGTTAACTTGTAATTGGGTCGTATCAGTCCAAGAAAATTATTTTTTACTCTTAATTTGCTGGACTGATTGCAGCTGACTTGTATGTTAACAGTTAAGTTGTCTGTCATGCCTGTACTGCAGTAAGGTACATTTCAGTTATAATCGAAAAATCGAATAAACTAATATGTCTAGTGATGCTGCGTCAACAAAAAGCGTTTATCTTATGAAACCAAGGCCAAGGTGATTTGAACCTGCTGATGTTGACAGGTGTTCTGCAGCGACACATCCGCAGTTTGGTATAGGCTAACTGTACTGGAGGAGGGGGAGGGAAGGAAGGCATTTTGGCGCCCCTTTTACATATTTATTTTTGAGCTTCTAATATGTTATACCTTTAAGGTGCTTCGCCGTTATTTTAAAAATATAATTTCTATACTGGTTTGGATTGGGGGGGGGGGGCGTTTGACAGGCAGTGTTCATCCCGCGCCTTTCCCGTGAGTTTTCTTGTTATATTTGTGGTTCACACCAAGGCGTTACGCTAATGCGGGGAAAAGCTGCTGGAAATGATAGAACACCTAGCATCTACCCCAAGTTGTGTTCGTTTATAAATGGCCCATCCTCTTCACAGTTGAGAACCAACCCACAAATTACTGGAGCTGAGAGATCAAAGGTCAAAGTCTACTGTGTCCATATTAACATTGTAGAAACCACTTTTCTGGCGTCGTCTCATAGTTAAGAATATTATTATTTAATACTTGTTTTTTTCCTTCTTCAAGGATATACTTCGTACCTTCTTTTACTTGGTATGATTATCTAAACATTTATTACTTCGTGGATTGGTTGCGTTCTGCATTACTCCGTCCAGTTATGCAGTTGGTAATTCCTAACTTGAAAGTGACTGCACTAGTATGTAGTGACAAATGAAGCAGCATTCTAGCTAAAGTGCTCACTTATAATAACTGCAGTGGAGCAGTGCAGAGCTGTGTGCAAGAACACATGCAGCAGATGCGTGTATGCAGCAGGAAGCAGGGCGAGCACGTGTTACGACGTGGTGTCGGTGCTGGAAGGTGTAGCAGGTATTAATGACTCGACGCGGGCCGGGCTCAGTGGGCGGCATTGTTCGGCGGCGGTCTGCTGGAAGGAGGGGGGCGGCCTGCCAAGGGTTGGGCGGGGACAGGAAATGGGAGCAGCTGGCGGTAAGAGGTCCCGAACATGGTTTGCTGTCGTGTCGCCCCCTCCCTTCTAAGTCCAACTGTGGACGACTGGAATGTTAATTGCCGCATGAGGGAGGGCTGTTCGCATCAGTCAGGCCTCGCTATATTGCGGTTACTGGGCTGTGGTCGTGTCTATACGCTCATGTAGCGGAGTTGCAATCCTTCGTAACACTTCCTGTTGGGACGTCATTCACCTACTAACAACACGCGGTAAAGTCGTGCCGACAATATAGTTTACTGCTATGCTATTTTTAGAATCTTGCGTTCTTTAGGCTGTATCAGTCATATCGCATTATTGAAAGCGATACGAAAAGAAATTTTGAGGTATAAGGTATGGAGTTATATCTCCAGTGTTGGGATCAAATTTTAAATACAAACAGATCTCACCAAAACATGCAAAATGTATTAGAGAACTGCACGTGTTTTTTTATGTGTTTTTATCATATAAGAATTATATTTAAACAATTCTAATTCATATTGTTACAAGTTTGAGAGCACAAACTTTATATGTGGGCAATTCCCATGAGTTCTTTGGGTTAGAGGTCTTATAATTACAAATAAAAGAGTTAAATTAAGTACTGGATTTAATAGCTCACAAAGCTACGAAATACACAAAACAGTAATCAACTAGAACTCTCACAACACAATTAGTTATGCACACAATTACTCCTGTGTCACAGACACGTTAATTAACTTTGACAATTAAAGCACAAGAAAAGTCTACCATCCATTAACTAAGCACTATAAATCACAATAAAATTCAGTCATGTATCCAATCAACAGTATTTCTAATAATGACAATGTACAACCTTATCAGTCCGAAGTGG
>PNEQ01090083.1:5863-33489 GCA_003012365.1 Medauroidea extradentata
AAAAAAAAAAAAAAAAAAAAAAAAAAAAAAAAAAAAAAAAAAAAAAAAAAAAAAAAAAAAAAAAAAAAAAAAAAAAAATTCAGTAAAATACGGTTTAAAATTGTAGAAACATATTTTCATGAATTTATGGAAAGTTACAGTCAAACATCCGTAAACTGGCAATACGGACAAATTTCCATCAAGAAAATATTACGGAAGCCACTTCCGTAAAGTTACAGTACTTTTCTGTAAATATTTCTGTGAATTTACGGAAATTTTTAACAGTGTAGAATTACAACGCGTTGTGGGTAATCTGAAGTGTCCACAGTGCTAAAAACAGCATTGCATCGGGCACCGCGCATACCGCAATACCCACAAGGCTTTTCATTTGCCCAGTGACGGAAATATATACCCAGAACGCGTTGCGGGTAAAAATTTCTGTTAGTGGGCAAATTCGGGATTGTGAGTTACATATACATATACTTGCGTTTGGCAAGGGTACCTGAGGGCAGCACATCGCATCCCGACAGCAGTCTTCTGGACGGGCGTACGTAGGCTTCTGCCCGACCATGAAGGGTGCCATGAAACGACGGAGAAGGAACAGAATGCGAGGGCCGGGGTGAAGCAGCAGTGACCCAAGAAAACGTCCACCCGGAGTCGAAACCGCATCACCTAGCTAGGCAGCAAGCGCTCAAGCCAATGCTGCCAACCGCAGCTCCCAACTTTCTATGACGCAAAAGACCGCCTTTATGTTACACATAAAAACATAAATATAAATGTGTGTTTTCTTTGTTCGTTCGTCTTCTATGCGTTCCTATACAATTCATACGATTGCTATGAACATTTAGTGAATTGTTGTACGTGTGCCCGAGAAAGTTTCCGAAGAAAATTATTTTTATTATTTTTGGGGGGAGAGGGGGAGGTAAAACGGCGTACAGGGTCAGAGCGAGGCATACAAAATATTGAGTGAAAAATTAAGAAAACAGGCTTTACAATGCATGTCGGGACAGCTAGTTTATTTATTTTTGTAAGAGAAGAATTCTAAAATGATTGTGCCGGTATTCATACTCTTTAGAGGGCGTGGAACATAATTCAACGCTAAAAGCATTAATCTATAACTGTAGGTTTCTTGAAGCCAATTTGCGAAAATTAAACAATAGCAATCGTAGACAATAGTTTTAGCCAACGTTTTAAACAAAATTTTTTCCAGTGTTACGAATTTCTGAGGCACAATCTCTGACGCCGGAACCTCGTGCATTTATCTGCGGCACAAGAGATCACGCGTAACGAATGAGTAATTCTGGATAAATATTTATTCATAAAGTTGGCAATTACCATTATATAGGATTGTCATTGAGTATTTTATCCACATTGGCTTCGAAAAAAAGCGTAGAAATCAACTGATGATTTCAGCATTTATTTGTCTACAGTCTACAGCAATTTTAATCGCCATGATGTTTCGTCGAACGTGGCACTATGGCTCTTATCGCTATTCTGTTCCCACCCGTCAAACGTGGAAATTTGAAACCGACACACAAGACTCTGAAACGTCACGTGCTAGACATGTGCGTAGAGGTGCCCTAATTGTATTATTTTGGGTGGCTGTATTGTAATCTGGTGGGGTTAGGAAGGTTTACTCAGTACTGTAACCAGGTTTACTTGACCAACAGATTATGTAATAAATGCAGTGAGCGTATCGTGACATACTGGATGTTTGAAAACTACGTTCAGGTTACTGTTTGAATGCTTCCAGCCAATAATTTGACCTAGCTTGGCTAAACTCGTGACTTAATATAAACCCCTTTTTTTACTCGGACATTAAAAATAATCTACATTTTTTTTACAGAGTCATAGTCCTCCCGACTTAATTTTTTTTCACGTGCACGAGAATTGCTAGAGAAAGCAGAAAAAAAAACGAGTTTAATTATGTATCATCCGCAACAGTAGGGGGAAAAAAAAGGAAACCTGGAAGAGTAAGAAAAAGGAGACGTAAACATATTCCGACGAGTTTTAATAAAAATGAATGAAAGATAAAAATCAACTACAAAAAAAAATATCTGCATTTAAATTAGTATCCGATTCAAGAGTGTATTTTTTTTCTTGCCGTCCGAACCAGCGAGCAGAGAAACGCGCTCGTGTTTGCTAGTGTCGCCGTTTGGAAGAGCCACTTAACGAGTGTGAATTTTAAAACCGCGGCTCATGACCACAGCACCTGCGGCGCTACCAACTTTCCGGCAACATCCACTAATATTTAGAGTAAAAAAATGAAAGAACCCACGTGTGGGAAAGGGGAAAAAACCCGGCTTCTGTGATGAATAATTTAAAGGTCAGCTGTCGCCTGGCCGAGGGAACGGAATAGGAACGCACGGAATGAGTTTCCCCCTGGTTGCAACGGTCAGCGTTCTCGGAACTATTTCTCGTATTACTCCGCCGCACTGTTTCTTCACGCGCGAGGAGTTTCGCATCCGTACATCAGAACTGCTTAAGATGGAGTCTTATACAATTGTATTGCATTTTCAGTTTTTGAGCCATAACATTTATTCGAATCTTATTATCACCATTTTCTCTTCGAAAAAGCATAGGATATAATTTTGGTAAACTGCTTGACGTAAATAATAATGAAATATTTAAATCATTTGTCATGCAGAATCATTGCAAGAGAATTCTTGAAAGTTACCCTCTAATTCTCTTGCAACGATTCTACACGACAAATTAATAAAAGCTTAATTTATTATTTATGTCAAGTAGTTTACTAAGAATATATCCTATGCTTAGTCGAAAAGAAAATTTTGATAATAAAGTTTGAATCAATGTTATGACTCAAAAACTGAAAATACAACAAAATTGTCTAACACTCCCGCTTAAGTCTAGAACACAATGAACACTAAGGGCGTTCGTGTGGCAAAAACGCATACTTTATATTTTGTACGACATCACGGCCATATAGGAACAGGTCTGGACACTTGGAGTTGAAAATTGACCCTCATATGAGTGATTGGCGCCACTGGCACTGTCCAGACCTGTAATTATAAGACCGTGTACGACATAGTATTAGTTTTGTAGACATCGCTTGTAACTGTATTTTCAACTAGTGAACATTTTTTTGCCCTCGTAGACATTCCATAGAAAGATGTAATGTCAAAATTCGCAAGTTACTGGAACGTACAAATAACAAAAACAGACTGACTTACTCAAATAAAATAATCCACAATGAAATTAGATATCATGGGTTTTTTGCTAAAAGATTAAAAAAAAAAAAAACATAACAAGATTCCTTTGTTTCTATAATTGTTATTGTTGTGAAGAAATTTATGTTGATACAGTTGGCGACACGTAGAAAAACAAATACAATTTTTAAATATTAAAATATTGTTTAAAAAAAAACCATACAAATCGTTGTTCGTTTTGCTGTATCCATGTACTGTAATTATCGGCGGACATCTTTACGTTTTACTACTGGCGCGATCAGATAATTTTTGCAGGTCAAGTGATTTGCACGCTTGAGGCATGCATTTTACTTAATCTTAACTATAATTTCATTAGCTGGAGTCCTTCAAGGATGTGACTGGATAAACTACGTTGATAAAGTATAGTTTTTATTTATTTATTAATGTGCGAAATTTTCCTGCCGCAATGATAAGTTAATATTGATTTCAGAGTTAATGCTTTGTGAAAATTCTTTAATCATGTCACGCAACTAAATCTGAATGCCATAGTATCTTGAACGTTTATGTTTAGTTTTCCTGTATATATAGTTATAATGTTTATAAAGTCTATGTAAGATAATTACATATACTGTATGTAGATGTGTTTACTTAAAATCTGCCATGAAGTTCTTTACCTTGATAGATTGTTTAAAAATTTGTAATTAGTTTCACGAGTTTAAGTTTAACAGCTTACTTCATTACATGTAACATCTACTCTTGTCACGATTCTTGTTTATTAAATTCTAGAGCTCAGCATCGACACTTCGGGAAACTCTAAGCACTAGCTTAATTATAACTTCATAATTATGCGTCGTTTAGTTCTGCGAGGGGTACTTGACATTTTTATCTTAAACTTTCTTAACTTACCGTGAAGTATTCTTATCCCTAGCGTTTACGGAAGTTCTTTATTGAAGTAGCTTTACAGAAGACTTACGTTGTTTCGTAATTACGAATTGCTCTGGACGTAAAACGTTTATAGGATTATCTGCACTTATTCATTTAACGTCCGTTAGTCGTTCCCCGTAATTCATCAAGTAGCTGTTCTGGTCGAAAGTCCTTTAAAATAAATTTCAAGTCGGCCGTTATTTTAAACAGACAATGCTTCTGTGCGCCTCAGTAAATATGATTTTATCTCCCTTGTCTGTAACGCAAATAACAAAACAGTGCTAGAAGGAGTTGGAAAAGTAGTTTCAAATGCGTACAGACAAAAACGGCGTGTTATTGTATGGCGACTAGCTAGAATTCACTGGCCTATACTTGTTATTGGCTCCTAACATTTGTACATTTGTGCGCCCGAATTACAAGACAGTGCTTATTTTACTATTGGGCTTACATAATGTTAAGTCCTCAAGGGCGCGGTTCACCTCAGTTTTCAACGCCTCTATTTATTTTTATATTTGTATCAGATATTTTTTTCTTATTTCGGACATAAATGTTGGTTAAATCTTCCTCTTAAGAAACTTTTGCATCTCTTATCGTTTTTGCGCAATGAGTCGTAAACGTCAAAATTTGCACTTTACGCTTTTTAAGTACGCCACTAAAACCAACTGACATACAAAACCGACAAAATTCACAGTGTATAACAACGTTGTAGGCTATGATTTGACACATATAAAAACAAAAAATAAAATACTTTCGTATTTAATAAAAAATGCTGAATTTTTAAATGAAAATTTAAAAAAAATATCAACATTTTTTATAAATACAAAATTTTTTTTATATATGTCAAATCATAGCCTACAACATTGTTATATAGTGTGGATTTTTTCAGTTCGGTATGTCAGTTGGTTTTAGTGGCGTACTTAAAACCGTAAAGTCCCAATTTTGACGTTTAAGACTCACTGCGCGAAAACTTAAAAGAGATACAAAAGTTTATTAAGAGGAAGATTTAATCACAATTTATGTATAAAATAAGAAAAAATATCTCGTACAAATAAAAAAAAAAAAAACTTTGAAAACTGAGGCGAACCTCGCCCTTAAGGCCATGCCCGGTAGTTTTTTTCACGTTGGTGCAAAAAACTCAAAAAGTTTTCAACCAAATGGGTTGGAAAAAATTGAGAGCGTGTGAAGTCATACTATGCACAATTATACGTAGGCTTTAAAAAAAATGAGTTGTTTGCCAGTAAAAAAAAATTTTTGTGCCATTTTGGCTCATTTTTATGCTAAAATATGTGATACTTTGGGTGCAAGAATCTAAAAATCCATTGTATTCATTGCAACGGAAAAATTCAGATAGAAACTTTGATGTATTAGTGACAAAACAATGTAGCGATTTTGTGATAGAGATATTAGTTCATTTTGGAAAAATTATTTTCGAAATCACTGCAAAACTACCAGGCATGGCCTTAAGTTCTTGGGCTCGTCACACTAGCACTCACCGCACACGGAACGATATTTCCTAGGATATAGCTAGGAACCTGAAAAATTCGCGTTTTCTTTTAGGCACACGCTAGAATTCCAGACACTGTAAGTTCGTGTCAGTTTCGCTGTTGGCTGTTGACTTATTTGTAGGAACTGGCAAATTTCGCGATCTCACTGACCTGCAGGCTAGAATCCATTGTTCGAGCCAGTGATTTCTGGTGAAAAGAATTCTGCATCAATTTGTTTCAATGCCTTTTGTGCACATATGTTTCTCTGCTTCACGGTCAGTGATAGGAAGTTTTTAACTTTCGGCGTCTCCGAGTCCTACCCGTTTATCACGGGCGTGTGGTGTCGCGGTAACATTGTTCTGGTGGGTGCAGTCAAATGAGCCACGCCTCTTTCCAGTTATATTCTACCAATAACTACGGAGCAGCGTTGCAGGTGTGCAAGTAAGGCATTGAAACAAGTTGTTGCAGAATTATTTTCACCAAAAAACACTGGCTCTATCCATTGTGCTGCATACTCAAGCCCCGACCATTTGTCCACTAACTGCTACTCGGTGGAACAGCAGACAATGAGCGAATAGGCGGGGCTGGAATATGCTTAGTACAATGGATTCTAGCCTTCAAGTAATTGAATTCGCGAAATTTTCCGGTCCCTACTTAATTGACATCTGCTAGACTAAGTCTCTGAGCCAATAATAAAAACATACCCTAATGTGCCCCATATCACTGTATCAGCGAGAAGCTTATAAACAGACGATGTTTGCTTGAATACATAAATATTCTTGGAGGCTAGCCTACATGTCAGTGAACCTGCGATTTTCCCCGTCTCTAGATATCACACACGGGCATTCTAACTTGGCTCTGTACGGGCTCGTCTGCTGGAAATATCGCTTCTTACGTGCAGTCATAAAGGTAATATGTATATAGTAGAGGGAACATGACGCCACAAATGTGTCCAACATGGTCTCGAGAGTTTGGTGTCATTTATTTATGTTTTCTCGTCGTAAAAATGCAGTCGTGATGTTTGAAACTCATGGCGTACCTTCCAGAATATACATTTAGTTATGTGATGTCACAAAGATCTCGGTTCAAAACCTTATAGTAAGTAAGTAGCTAATATTTACTTTTTACTAAAAACAGCTGGGTTAAGGACAACAGTAACGTAGCAAACATTGTTTACATTTGTCGTTCTGAAAATTCTACGCAATTATACTATGCGATAATATGGTAGTAGCTCTCCTTAGTTAATATATTCATAAGGGACCAAAATAACCCAATATAGTTGTGATTACTAAGCAAATATTATCTTGCCTCTCAATATTATTTCAAATTTCCCGAGCATATTTCACTAAGGTCACGTGACACATGTTGAACACACAGTTTCGTATTCAGATGTATAGAGGATACTCCTCTACCCTATATTTACTCTAAGCGTGCAGTGCTTAGAGCATGGATAACTAGAGAAAACTTGGTGCCTTTGTTGTGAAACCGACATTTAGCGATAGGCAAATTATACGAAAACCGCTACAAAATAATTAATGTTGCTGTATACATTTGTAAAGACCTTGAGAAATGAGATTTATAGACTATTGAATCTTTTACAATCAATACACAACATATTTACTTTTATTCATTCTTTAAATTACTGGACAACGAAAATGCCAAGACAATGTAAACAGAACATGTAAACAAACTCTTATTTTACACGAAAATGAACGAGAATAGATGGATGCTAGTAATATGCGACAGCGAATCATTCTACATATGCTTCTTTAAATGTGAGTAATATTAAAATACAATATGCTCACCGCTATGTAGTAATAATTATGTAACTTGTTTCGTTCGGTGCCCATCACTTCACAGCATGGAAAGGGATAGGCAATCAGCTCTCTAGTTGTTATCTATGCTCTAAGGTGTAGTGCTACAAGCTTGTCTATGGTTTTACCATAGGGTTTTACGAAATAGAAATGGTGCTATTTTCGCTACGTGTTTATTAACTGTTTTTTTTTTTACCTCAGTGAATGAGAACGAAATACCAACGAGCTATATAGTTAACATAGAGGGGCGGAAATGCTTCCAAAGTGAAGCCCAATTGAACGGATGTTTTGACCCCAGAAAACATGGCGAACAGCAGTGTGGCCAACATTATGTTAAAATTCCGTCATTATGTTCGCATAAAATCAGTTTCTTTACAGCTCCACTATATTCCCGCTTAATACAGAAAAAAAATGCCAATAATTATTATAATATATTATACTGTAATGATGTTTAAAATTAGCATAATCGCTCTCGTCTCTCGACCGGATATAAGAGTCCGCCATTTTATCTACAGTCAAAATACCACGTTCAAATTGGCTTCACCTCAGAGCCTTGGAGATTGCTGTTTCCGCCCCTCTATGTTTGCTATATAGCTCGTTGCGAAATACTGTACATTATCACGTGACTCGTTGTTTGCAGTTTTCTCTTGTCACTTACAGTTTGGTGGGCAACGAATTGTAAACACAAACCTAGGACCTAGCATGGATAAAACGTGTCTTTACGTTGTACGGCATTACAATGTTTTCAAGCATGTAAACCAGTACCGTGTGCAGTGAATCACTCACCGAGGCCCGCAGCACTGTCATTTATCAGCTCATTTCGAAGTTCTTTGACAACAGCGTAAGAAAACTCATTGGAAATATTGTTCCGTGTTTCGTGGGCTTAACTCACGGCCAACGAAGTCCTGTCTACTGTCAGATAAGCTAAATGCAGTTCCCCACACACATACCTACAACTTCACGTGGGATTGACATTTTTACCCTCTGAATGGTGTTCATCCGTTTTATTTTCTTCTGATGTCTGCCCCTGAAGTTTTTAATTACTTCCTTACTCACAACCGGCACTATTGACGCGATTTAGTACCGACTTCAAAATCAAACTGTGATATTACTGCACACGTAGCGTTGCTTTGTTATTTACGTCACAAATGTGGGAGGTAGGCTATTATCTGTCGCAGCCTGCGTATAGCCAAATTAAGTTTCCAAATAATTTCTTAAGGCCGGTTTCACCACAATCGTTTAACCTGATAATCCAAGTTAAGAGAAGAATTAATTGAGATTGCCCATTTGCCACGTACTACACTCTCAATTCGAATCAGTGGGAAACCACCGATTTGCTGTGAATTCCCACTACTAACATCAGTGAAAATGGCTCCACTTATAATCACTGGGATACCACTGATATGTAGTGAATTCCCGCTACTAGCATAAGTGAAAATGGCTCCACTTATAATCACTGAGAAACCACAGATTTTCAGTGAATTCCCACTACTAGCATCAATGAAAATGACTCCACTTACAATAGCTGGGAAACCATAGATTTGCAGTGAGTTCCCAATAATAGCATCAGAGAAAATGACTCCACTTATAATCAATTGAAAACCACTAATTGCTTTAGAGGGGAAATTTACTGACGGTTTTATAGGTATTTTGTTTTATAAAAGAGTTATTAGTCCACTGTAATCGTGCAAGTTAAATTATTTGCACTATACACAAATCGTTTTTACGTATAATTATCTTTAAAAAAGTGTAAGGATACATGCGGATTTGAACCTGCGAACTTTAGCTTGTCGACTGCGTACTTTACCCTTAGACCATCACGACTTCAACTGGTACAGAAGTTTTATGTGTATATCACACACCTGAGATATCTATTTACGAAAACTTATTATTGTGATCTGGTTGACTGCAAAGTTTCGTTGTTTTTTTCTCCACAGTCTTTACACGTTTTTACACAGAATGTTTTGCAAAATGTAAGTATCATGAAATGAAAACTAAATTTAAACTAGTGTACACTCGGTAGAATATTTTTAATCGTTGTAGTTATGTTCATCACGTAACTAACCTATATATACAGTAGGAGATAAAAATTAATACTCTTAAATTTATTTCACACATGTAGTTAAAAAATAAGATAAAAACTTTATATGTAACGTACGACGTTACAACCAAATCGGGAATTACCGGCCCGGCAATGGCTAGTTTAACCGATTCATCAGTTAAAAGGAAAATCACTGACTCAGTCAATCTTTAAATTTTTAAATTAGGTCCAGTTCTTTATGATAGCAGACATATTTGAAGCTCGGCATCAGTCGCCATATTGAATTATTTTA
This sequence comes from Medauroidea extradentata, assembly GCA_003012365.1. Classification (NCBI taxonomy): domain Eukaryota; kingdom Metazoa; phylum Arthropoda; class Insecta; order Phasmatodea; family Phasmatidae; genus Medauroidea; species Medauroidea extradentata. The sequence continues at coordinate 15,565 of PNEQ01090083.1, forward strand.
TTTTTCGCTCTTACGAAATTCTGAGAAGAAAAATGTGAAATTTGTTATTATAATATCAATTCTATTTACCTTGCGCTATAATAAAAAGCATTGCAGTAGAACTTTTTAACGTATATTTAATTCGCAAACAGTCGAGCAAATTAAGAATATATATATATATATGTATATATATATATATATATATATATATATATATATATATATATATATATAAACTGCTCGACTGCACGTTAGAATCAAATATCCTATGCATATTCAAGCCCCGTCTATTCGTTCATTGTCTGCAGTTCCACTGAGTAGTAGCTAGTGGACAAATGGTCGAGGCTTGAGTATGCATAGGGTATTTGATCCTAACATGCAGGTCACTGAATTCGCGAAATTTCAAAATCTATAAATATATGTTAAGGGCGCGATCTACCGCATTTTTCATTATCATTATTTGATTTTTTATTTGTACCAGAAATTTTTTTTTTCTTATTTTAGACACAAAATGTGATTAAATTCGGCTCTTGTGAAATTTTTTTATCTCTCATAGTTTTCGCGTAATGGCTTGTTAAAGTCATATTTTGCATGTTTCCGTTTCAACGACTACACTAAAACCAACTGATATACCAAACTCAAAAAAATCACAGTAGATAAAGACATTGCAGGCTACAATGACATGCTCATGAAATTAAAGAATAAAAATTATTTCAATTTTAAAAAATGCTGAAAATGAAAATAGAAAATTTAAAAAAAATTCAATAATTTTTTAAACATACAAATAATTGATTATTTAATTCTATGAATATGTCATTGTAGCCTGCAATGTCTTTATCTACTGAGATTTCTTTCAGTTTGGTATATCAGTTGGTTTTAGTGTAGGCGTTAAAACGGAAACATGCAAAATATGACTTTAACAAGCTATTACGCGAAAACTATGAGAGATAAAAAAATATCATAAGAGCCAAATTTTGTCACATTTTGTGTCTAAAATAAGAAAAAAAATATCTGGTACAAATAAAAAATAAATAAATGATGATAAAAATTGTGGCAGACCGCGCCCTTAAAAATTCAACTGCGATGTTTTAATTGTAGCGCAAGGTAAATAGAATTGATATCATAATAGCAAATTTCACATTTTTCTTCTCAGGATTTCGTAAGAGCGTAAAATATAATAATTCAATATGACGACTGATGCCGAACCTTAAACGGTTTGAGACACATTTTCGTTTCACAAAAATGTTTACACATAATGTTTCAGAACCAGAAACAGTAACAACCTGATGTTGTCAAAAAAGAACATCATGTTCCTGGCAGCATTTATTTACCATAGCCCGTGTATTAGCACACCATCAGTATCGTTTCGTAACTTAAAATTAGTGTATTTCACAAATTGTAATATTTGATGGTCAGTGGTTATTGTGTAACAATTTACAGGTACTTCCCAGCCTCTGAGACCCTAAATGTCCTGTATCCTTTCATTCGTCTTCACTTCCTCTACAGCGTGAAGAAGAGCATTAAGCGTTATTCAAGGACAGCCTGTATAATTAGGACAAAGTCAGGCAAAATATAAAACTAAAAAAATTTGCCGTAGTACGAGGTATACTGAAGTTGCGAAATAGTCGTAGAGTTAGCATTTTTCATATAATTATTTAAAAAAAAGAAAGAAAACGTAAATCATTCAATATGGCGACATAAACCGACTCTTAAGGGGAGTGTAGAATAATTTTCTTTTATTTTTGTTTTCGAGCTATAACATGCATCCAAGTTATATTATCAGAATTTTTTTGACAAGACAAAGGCTATATTTTTGATAGACTGATTTACATATACATAATAATGGAATTTTTCATTAATTTGTCATGCAGAATCATTGCAAGAAAATTTCAAGAATGATTACAAGTCAGTCCAATGTAAGATGAACATATACGTAACACTATCATGAACTCCAAAATTCATCACAGATATCTTCTATGCCTCAACATTGCACATTTACAAAAAAAAATATTTCAAAACTAGTTATAACAGAAAATCGATAAATAAAATTTAGCATCTGGCTCTTCTCCTTAAGAGGGCGTGGCACATAATTCAACGCTAAAAGCATCAACCTATAACTGTAGGTTTCTTGAAGCCAATTTGCGAAAGTTAAACAATAGCAATCCTAGACAATAGTTTTAGCCAACGTTTTAAACGAAATTGTTTCCAGTGTTACGAACTTCTGAAGTACAATCTATGACGCCGGAACCTCGTGCATTTGCATTTTGCTGCGGGGCAAGAGATCACGCTTATTAGTAATTCTAGATAAATATTTACTCATAAAGTTGGCAAAAACCATTATCTAGGATTGTCATTGAGTATTTTAGCCATATTGGCTTAGAAAAATGCGTAGAAATCAATTGATATTTTCAGCGTTTATTCATCTACCCCGCACTCTTAAGTCAGCACTTTTATACCGTCCGCTTTCTGAATCCATAACGTCCTAGCTGTCTTCCACGACAGACAGGCACATTAGGGGTTTACGGAAACTACTTCGGATCCACCCGATAGCGAGTAAATCGGTCGGAAACGTCATGCGATAAAGATCTACCGGCCCTCAAGATCTCGAAACGTTCAACTCGAACCCGTCGCCGGATCCACGTAGATCTAACCTGCTCGGGAGTAGGGTTAGGAGCCAGCAGACGATACAAAAGAAAGCGCACGTAAAAAGTAAACAAACAGACTCCCGCATGTGTACATAACAGAAAATACGCTTTAAGGCGGTTTGCGTGCATGTTCACGGAAAATACGATGTCAGATCGTAGTATTTATGTTGAACAAGAAGTCTGAAGCAGTTTATCAAGTAAAAATGTCGCCAGAGTACGTAATTCAGGTATGGAATTAACTATCATTACTAGTGCGCAATTTTAATGCTACACACGTATATAAGACCAGTACAAAAGGATATTCTGGACTATTTTAACCTTGTCTAATAACAAAGGTGTGCCAGCTCGGCGACTGAGATTACCGCTTCTGCAAATTTTGCCATTTTTTAAGGCGGCCTAGATACTACTCTCTAGATTTACGACCGCTCGTTAAGCATCCAACAACTAAGTAGATCCAGTCACGTGAACAACGCTACCCCGTAGGATTGCACCTACTACGTTTCCGTAAGCACCTTATGTCAAGCGAATTGTACTTCACGGCTATTGAATTATCTTTCTTTATTCTTTTGTTTTTAACCTGCAAACACTTTTTATCCTGAAAATTACTCCCTATCAGCATCATTTCGCGGCTGACGCCATGATAAAACGGCTACAAAAATTTTAGTTTTGTTTTTGCGGTACAGGTAATTAAAGCCGACATCATCTTGTGCATGTCGAGCGGGCGTGTATCCGCTGTGTGACAGGCGCGATGTGAGGGTTGGCGACATTGCTGGCAGTGACGGACGACATGTTGACCTGGTCTTGGGCATCACAACCGTTCGTCGTATGTCGCGGGTAATTAACGCCCCTGTCCACATAACCCTCCGCCCCCCCCTCCCTTCTGGGTCAGGCGTAACACTGACTTTTGCCCCGTGTCGAGTAGGCGCAGGTTACTTGTCCTATCTCAGTTGACACGGGCTAGGTTTCGACACTTTGATTCAGGAAAAGTAATTTTACAAGAAATAAACAAGCAACATTAGAAAACATTTTTCACGTATTTTACTGTGGTTTGCTACACAAAATGTTCGGATTTTAAATGTATGTCTCAAAATGTTAAAATGTAAACTGTTTATGTTTTTAAATGAACTTGTAATATTTAAGTTTTAGTTTTATTACGGAATACCCTAAGATTGAGAGCAAATGTTTGGTCAGAGCGATGCATTCTGTTAGTAAAAATATTCTTCCGTTGGAGTTAAATGCTTAAAGGTTTCGCGAGTAACGTATTGTTACAAGTTTGAGAACACACTCAAACTTTTCATGTGGGCAATTCCCATGAATTCTTTTGGGATAGAGGACTTATAGTTATAAATAAAAGAGTTAAATCAAGTACTGGATTTAATAGCTCACAAAACAGTAATCAACTATAACTCTCACAACACAATTAATTATGCACACAATTACCACTGTCACAGACACGTTAATTTACTTTCACAATTCAAGCACAAGAATATTTACCATTAATTAATTAAACACTACAAATCACAAAATCCTGTCATATATCCAATCAACAGTTACTCAAATGACAATGTACAACCTTAACAGTCCTAAGGGAGGATGGCTCATCATGTACAGTGCAGCACCCAGAGTGCATCGTTGTCTTCACTCTTGAGGTCTTCGGTTCGACTCCCGTCGCGCACCTCCTTCTTCGCCTGTCGACCCGCAGCAGAAGCCCTCTTGTCTCACCCAGTACTGCTCCGAAGGTATGTGCCTGTAGCCTTGCAGTAGACCCCGACGTCCCCAAGACGTCTTCCTGACATCACCAAGATGTATTCCTGACATCACCAAGATGTATTCCTGACATCACCAAGATGTATTCCTGACATCACCAAGATGTCCTCACCAGCCTCTCTGCACAAGCTTAGCACCTCCTCCGAGCAGGACCAATAGAGAACTCTTGAAGCACTTCTTCTCTTGAATCACAAGGTAGACAGTCTCCTCAAGTAGCTAGTTACTGCCCTCCTCGACACAACACCATCAGTGTTGCTCTCCACAGCTCACCGCCTCTGCAGCACTCCAACACAACACCACAAGTGTTGTTCGTCCTTCCTGCAGCCCGCTGGCGTCACACAGCCTCGACACCGACCACTGCCGTCGTGCTGCCATCCTCGAGTCGCCACACATCATCAGTTCAGTCGTGCCGACACACAACACCTTAGTGTTGTCTGTCCCTTCTGCAGGGCGCTGATGCTACTCAGCCTCGACACCGACCATTGCTGCCGTGCTGCCATCCTCGTGATGCTACACCTTGTCAGTTCCGCCGATGTTACATCAGCCTCGACGGTGTCGTGATACCGCCCTCAATGAGCTGGGTCCTCATATCTGTGTGTCTCCTCTCGGCCCGTCACTTCTCACGACGTCCATCGCCGCCCAGTGGCAACGCCACCCCTAAGGGCACTGCCCCTCTTCAGACTCCAGACTCCACAAGACTATCACTTCCACACTGACTTCCTGACTGTCACATCCCGACTATCACTTCCTGACTGACTCATGTTACGCAGTTCCGATGCTTTTATACAGCCCCTTCAATGATGTCAATGGCTGATGAAATAAGGTGACCTGAAGTCTAAAAATAGACATTACCTCGGTCGTACTTGTTGATAGTCACGTATTTACACTGGCGTCATCGGGGAAACCCAGTGACGTCTCTCGGGAGATGCAACATAGCTGCGAAAACCCATGACATCACTGGTTGACTCACAGGACTGACCACCCAGCATGATGTAAATGTGCCTGCTGCCCGGTCAACACGCAACAGTATCATACTCGCAAAATTTTTGTTAACAAAGTTGGCAAAAACATAATTTTCTACTATAATCTTATGTTAATTCAATGACTTCCACAAGAGTGTAGGTTTTATGCTAAATGATTAGCGCTAATTTATGTATCAAGCCGTTTTTAAGTTTTTCTTTTGAATTGTCAGCAGGATTCAGACTGCGACGACGAAGTATTCGTATAAGCAGCACCAGACAGCTGCGACACTCGCGCCTGAGAAAACAGCACGGTGGAGTAATATGCGAAATAGTTCCGTGTCTTAAGACTGTTCAAGTGCGATAAAGTCATAATTTTATATTTGTATGAAATATTGTTAGTTTTGTAGACGATACTTGTGAGTGCAGATTCCTCTTCCGGAACAATTTTAGCTGGCGTAGTTTTCTCATAACGGTGCGTTAAAGCCAAAATTTGCATGTTCTGCTGCCATGCACATAGTGAAAATCCAATTGACTTACGTACGTGAAATAATTCACAGTGAAATCCTACTATGGGCTACGTAATAAAACATTTTTAAAAATCCTGCGAACTGTTTTCGAATTTAAAAAAAAAATTGCTGAGTTTGCAACTTCTTTTCTGTACTGGAAGATAAGAGTTTCTGAAACCCTGTATGCGCATGAACGTTAATAATTTTACTATTTTACTATATTTTGTGGTAATATTGTCTCAAGGCCATGTTTTTACGTTGCTAAGTGCTGCAATTTTTACGTGTTTTGCAGTGTAATTTTTAATACTCACCCATTTAATGCACACTTCTGCCCGCTTTGGGTAATTTTTATACGTACTAGAATAATAATTTTTTACGCCTGTGCTTGCTGTATTTTTACCGTTTTTTGTTTGCCTTCTACATTTCGGTTACTTACTTCGCCTTTATTCTAACAGCTCCTTCTATATAAATAACTTTTTTATTTCGTTTCTACAACATTCCGGCTGTTTCGTAAGGACGGTTTTAGTTTTTAAAACAATTTATATTATGTAAGCTTAGTTAACTATTTATTCTCTGCTTCCTTATCCCCCCCCCTCGTTTTCCGACGTAAACTGCGGTTTTGTAATATGCATATTTGAAAATCCACCGCTGCTGTTGGCAAGTCGTGATGTTTTCTTCTAATTTAACCCGAGATAGGTGGAGCAATGGTAACACACTGGCCTTGCATTCGGGTTCGATTCCCGGATCAAACCGTCTAGAATTCGGTTTTCAGTATTGTTTTCCGAAATCGCGGTACGCGAGTGCTAGGGTGGTTAACTAGCAAAGGCCATGACCGATTCCTCGCCCAGTCGTAGCTGTTAGGAAAATATGATCTTTTTCCACGAACGATAAAAATCTCGAATCTATAGACGCCACTTTTTTTTTATTTAAGTCCTACTGTATGACATTAAAGACTTAAAATAATAGTGAACACGGCATTGAAAAACTATATTTCTGTGGCTTTGACGCTCAGTCACGGGTATTAATGTCACATAGTTGCATATATATAACTTGCATGTTATTGGACTGCGAAGAGCCTGAGAGCGTGCTGCTTCTAAGGCTAACCCTTGCTTACTCACCACGGTTATCATCGCCTCTAAGTGACTCCTATTGCGCCAGGTGCATAGTCCTCTTGAGGACCTCGCTGTCGACTAAACATACCCCGCTTACCTCATTTTCTTCGAGCTCGGTTAAACCAGTATCCACCGGTTCGACCGGCCTGTAAATGGGATACAATGTAAAATAAAATTTCTAAATAGTAATGAAGTTCTTAATACATGCACAGAATGGGACATTTACTATGCTTCAGCGTGTACGTTTAGCAAATGATCAGCATTGTTACTACACCCAAGTATGGTAACCATAAAAATGTATAGTAATGTTACCATTGATGTATGCGAAACAATTGGACATTGATATGCAAAAAGGGACCAACCCAGAAAGTAATTAATTTTGGGATAATCATGCCGCGTAGAAGGAGAAACTCCAAAATATGACCAGGAAAAATAATATGCATTAAATCATAATATCTTTAAAAAAAAAAAAAATGCTGTTTACACAAGGTTTACACATACACAGTAGACATTAACCTTGAATATCGCAGTTTCAGTAAACTGCCCTGACTTGGTTCATTTTTGCATAACTACGTCCAATAGTTCCCTATCAACTTACGTAACACAACAATACATCGGTGAACTGAATTTACAATTAATATTTTACAGTGTACATGCCCGAAAACATATTCCGAAGGAATTTAGAACATAACCTTGCCTAAACGTTAATAAATAAAGTAAGCGGTTGTGAGATATAACGGAAAAGAAGCTAAATAATAAATTTTATATTTGACGAGGAAGTAATATGTGCAACCATTTGTATGTAGTAGACTATAAATATATACGGCTAAATAAACAAAATATTTACGTATATGTATGTGTACACATTGCCCGTAGTCAAAAGTTAACGTTTAAAGTCACAAGAGAAACTGTTTTTTAGTCGTAATTCTAAGACAAGGTGTTCTTAACAAATGCATATTTTACTGTGAACAGGATATACGAGTAGTAGGGGCCGCGGCGATGTAGTGGGGTAAGACCATCCTACTCCCACCAAGCGATATGGGTTCGTTTCCCAGCGTGGATGATACTGGATGTGTGGAACGTGGCGGACGATGCTGCTGCCCCCCCCCCCATCCCCTCCTTTTCACGGGCCCATGAAATCTGTCACTGATCCACTGTAGAGGCTCATTTAATATCAGCGCTTAAGAGCCCTATATAGTAGACGCAAGTTGCCGTGTTTGCGGATGCGGAAACACGCAGGTTATGTCTGACAACCGCATTGCCTCAATGCGCGAGGCGAGAAAACAGCTTGCAGCGTATTGGTCGATGGTTTTTTTCTACGAGTCTTTCAGGGGGCGCTTGACGGTTAATTTTTATTGTTTCAAACATGTTTATATTTGCACGTGGTAAGGTTTTACAGACATACATTGTGGTTATTTTTCAACTGTTACTGTTAAATTATATATGCAGTAACGGTTAGTGAATTTTTCAAAGGTTAAATCTTTAGTGCTCACTTTATCCCGAACGACGTATAGTAACCAGGATGCTGCAAAACTGCATGTCAATATTTTGGGGTAACAGTACTCACATACAGAGGAATACAATGTTTGTTGAACATAGGTCCGAAAAACCCATCGTTACTGCACTACACATCGCAGGACTTACAGTGCACGGTGCGTAGATTGGGTCGTGTTCTTGTAGAATACTACACCGGACAATGCCTACCGTCCAATTAAGGGCTTGATCCCGAGTTTTTTTCCGACTGGTGCTAATAACTCACATATTTTTTAACCAAAAGTTTTGAAAATTTGAGTCAATGTGCAATCACACGATGCACAATACTATGGACGCGTTTTTTTTTTTTTTTTTAATAATGTACCATTCGCCAGCAAAAAAATAATTTCCTTAATTTTTGCTTATTTTCACGACGAAAAACGTGGTACTTTGGGTAATGAAATCTAAAAAACCGTTCAGTATAATTCTACAAAAAACTTCAGCTACAAATTATAACATATAAGTGTCAAAACTGTGCAGCGAAATTTTGATATGAGTATTAGGTAGCAATAAAAAAATTATTTTCAAAATCACTGTAAAACTCCGTAACAAGGCCTTAAATACCACTAGTCTAGTATGTAGTTGCCAAATGAAGTGACACAACGGTAACACGTTGGACTCCATTCGCTAGGGCCTGGGTTCGATCCTCGGCTCCTGCCATCCTGATTTCGGTTTTTCATGACTTCCCGAAATTGCTCCAAGCGAATGCTGGGGAGGTTCCTCGACTCGGTTTCAGTCGCCATATTGAATTTTATTATTTTTCACTTTTTTTTTAATTCTAAGAAGAAAAAAAGTTAAATATGCGATTATACCTCAAATTCTATTTACGTTTCGCTACAGTACTGGCCTTGCGATTTAGCTGTTAACTTATAATTACGCCGCAATGTGCGTGGCAAATTTTTTTATGTTCACAATTTGCCCGACTAATTATGACCTAACTATACATTACTAACTCTATTGCTATACTTGTATTGTAGTTCAAGGTAAATAGAATTTGCGGTATAGTCGCCGATTTAACATTTTTCTTTTCAGAATTCCAAAAAACCGAAAAATATTAAAATTGCATATGGAGACTTAAACCGAGCCTTAACAAGGGCCACAGCCGACTTCTATTCTAGCTCCTGTCATTAGGCGTATTTTCGCGGTTGAATGGTAATACGCTGGTTACAAGTGTTTGCAGTGGAACATTTGCATTTACAAGCAAACGCGAAAGTAATCATTTGCTATCGAAATTTCCCGAGTCGGGCGGTAATTTCAAAATTTACCATTTGAAGTTATTTTTTCATAAGCTAATCTGAAAATAGCACTCTACAAAGTGAGCTACTTTACATTTGCGCACTAAATTACAAATCCAGGTCTGCCTGCGCATTATACACAAACGGAAATCACCTAACAACAGCCTTTCCCTGTAAATAAACCTTGTAGCATACCTCGCTACTCGGGTAGCCAAAAACTGTACACGGCAGCAACCTGTTCGCAGTGCGTTTGCAAACACTATCTGCTATTGGAGTCGCGAAAATGCTCTGGTCTTGAAACGTGCTTATACTAATTCAACCAGAAAAATACGTCTATTGTTCCAAGCTGCATGTCACCGTCTTTGATGACCTCGCTGTTGACGAGACGTAAAGTCCACTTACTTAAATAACTGCAAGGTACTATAGGCATACTTCTCTGTGCTATTTTTCACAATGTGCATTTGTTAGAGCCTGAAGTGTACTGGAGTCTAATAAACAAGCTATTACAGATACCCCCGTGCAAAACACTCACAAGGATTTAGGTCGGGTTTCCTTGCAGGCCACGGGATTGTGCCGACGTCCAATACAGCGTCCAGTGAATGTAGCAACCAAACCATAGAGCGGGCAATTTTCGGTGCAAAGAATCATGCAACATTTTGTTTCAATGCATAATCCTCACATCTGCACCTCTCCTTCGTGGCTATTGGCAGAGTGTATTTGTGAAGAGAAGTAGTTCATTCAACTGTGCCAATCAGAACTAGGTTACCGCGACACCACACGTCTGTGATTTACGGGTAGATCCCCACGACGTTGAGAGTTTAAAAACAGCCAATCACTGACCATGAAGCAGAGCTGCAGATGTGCACACGAGGCATTGAAACAAAATGTTGCATGATTCTTTTCACGAAAAAAATAAATAAATAAAACACCAGCTCTAACTATGCCAGTGCAGAGACGACATAGCTTCCTTCCAGATTACAGGCGTGTCACACACATAATCGCTCGCCTACATGTTTACGTCCACATATCTTTCCGCTGACCTCACAGGCCAAAGTTGCCAGATCAAAATGCTCAGTGTGGATGCTACTGTTTCTAGTTCAATTTTTGCAACCTTGTACCGAAACATGATGCATTGTATTTCATTCAAGTCAGGCAAAACAAATCTTCCCGAAGTACGGTCTCCTTTCTCAGAGGACCTATCATGGCCGCAGTTCGTACACTGTTCGTCAACTTCATCCCAACTGCCTCAACTTTTACCGACTCTCTATTTCCCAGCTACTACGTTCCTACCGCGAAGGTCAATTCTTATTTTCGCTGCAGCCTTTTGCGCACTGACAGAATAAACTTGCTTGCTGCCATACTCCATCTTCTTCCCTTTCCTGACTTCTCTTTCTTGCGTTCTTCCGAGACTTGAGCTCATCCTCGTGTATTTCTTTACCCTTCTCGACTGTTTATATTTCTTGTCATCACGATCTCTTTACTGTTCCTTGCGTTCAACACCCGGCCACTTCAGCTCTTCAAACATTTAGTGCTTCACGCTTCTCACCCCCGTCTTTTCCAATTTCTCCTGACGCCTTCAACTCACCTGCAGTCTTCACCCCAGCACTTCCGTTCTTTCTCTTCAGGCACTTATGAAAATTCACTCAGTGTACTAGGGTAGGTTATCTCAGTCACGTGGCCAGGTTTGTCGGTTACCAGAATTTGATAACCGCATTCAATGCAATAAAAGGTTTTAAAATTACATGCATCCAAAAACTTACATATTTTCCTTGTGATAAATATTTTGCTGAATACACCTACAATGCATTATTTACACATATTATGTTTATATTAAACTATAATATTAGTTACAGTAGTCGATCGAAAGACTATCAGTTGAAATTTTGAACACGGGTGAACTTACCTAGGGTAATTTTTCAAACAACAACTTATGTTGGCTCACCTAACTTACCCTCGTAAATTTTCATAAGCGCCAAAGCGTGCGGGACGGATAATATTACAGTGGAATATAGGCGATTTACGTTAAAGTGTGCACTCATGAAAGACATCTTGTCTATAATTATAATTTAAAAACATTACATATTGCAACCTCAGACACTATGGGCGCGGTTCACCTCAGTTTTCAACATATTTATTTTATTTTTATATTTGTACCAGATATATATATTTTTTTTCTTATTTTAAACTCAAATTGTGACTAAATCTTCCTCTTAGGAAAAACCTAAAAAATTCAGTGTATAACAATGTTGTAGGCTATGATTTGACACACATAAAACACACACACACACACATATATATATATATATATATATATATATATTTATTTATTTATTTAATAATTGTTGAAATTTTTAAAATTTCATTTCAAAATTCAGCATTTTTCATTAAATACTAAATATTTTATTTTTGTTTTTATATATGCCTAATCATAGCCTACAACATTGTTATACACTGTGATTTTTTTTTCGGTTTGGTATGTCGATTTTAGTGGTGTACATAGAAAAACCGTAAAGTGCAAATTTTGACGTTTACTACTCATTACGAAAAAACTATGAGAGATAAGCCAATTTCCTAAGAGGAAGATTTAATCACAATTTACGTCTAAAATAAGGAAAAAAATATCTGGTGCAAATATAAAAATAAAAAAAGACGCTGAAAACTGAGGTGAACCGCGCCCTTGACGTTCATGTACTGGAATACCCATATCCTCTGGCTGTTACATACCTTGCTTTGTTTATATAAAAATCGTTAGGCAAGTATAAATTGCGTAAAAGAAAAACAGTAACTAGGGCTTGAAAAGTACTAATTCTTCACTGCACCAACTATACCATCGCAGCTATTACTGGAAGCTCGATACCAGGCGAGTCGACGAAGCATTCCACAGTAATATGCTCCTCTGTATGTCATGTGATCTGTAGGACAGAAACGACGCATTTCCGGACTTATGTACATACATTTTTTGCTCACGGTGTGAAGATATGTCCAATGTACTGACATAAAATTTCGCAACATCCTGTATTAGTTTTCTGCGGCAATAACAGTGATGCAATGGCGTATGCCGATGACAGTTCTCTAGGCTACCTTACTTCAGATCAAACAACAAACCTTGAATGTTGTTATTACACAAGTCTGGTATATGCGATTCGGAATAAAAATAACACTCAAAAAGTCCTGCTAAATTTCTTCTATTTCCAGCCAAACAAAGGGAAATGCCTAACCTCTCTGGACACGTCACTTAATGTTTGCGCATGTAAGATAAATTGTGCAGTCAGTAGGAACCTATATAGTTTGATAGAAAGAAATTTTATTAGTCATAGGAAATACAAGTATATCGATTTCAGTTGATTTTATTTCAGTATTGTTGTATAAAAATAGGAAAACACACGGAACTATATTCGGCTAGTCACTGCCAACCATACAAGCAGTAAGGCAACTGTAGTTAATGTTAAATTATATGCAGCAACGACTAGTGATATTTTTCATAGGTTAAATTTTTAGTGCTCGCTTTATCCCGAATGAACTACAACTGTAGTATGTGTTCGATTGTTTTCTGAAAATACTAATGAGAGTTCGTGAGTGTGAGGGGAACAACTTTATCACGCTTGCTTTCTTTACATTCAATGGTGATGTAAGTTTCTATAATCTCATGCAGACTACCCTACCTAGACTGAAACCAGCTACACACTGGGGAAGCTGCCTATGAACAATAATCCGAAGCTAGGGGAGATATACGACAGTGCAGTATAGCTTGAGAGTAATTAGTAAGTGGGCTTTACGTGTCGTCGACAGAGAGGCCATTATACACGGTGGCACACAACTCGGTACAATGGCAGGAACTGGAAGAGGAGTCGGAAACGGCCTATGTCAAGGGCGCCGCCTACCCGCGCGTGAGAGGCTCAAAAGCGACGGAGCAGTAAGGTCGAGCTTGAATCGAACATCAAATACTTCATCGCCTCAACGAGCCAAGCGTTGAACTAGCGTGCAAGGTTTCCGCCGAACGGTTTTTACTATGGGACACTAAACGGTGACAATATAATTTTATTGGTGTAAAGTCTGCAACTAAGTTCAGTGCAGGTCGCAACCTGAGCTTCACATACATCCGGTTAGTACATTTTGAAGTAAGGCAGTTGGAAAAGGCCGTTTTTAGCCATGTTGGAGGCCTCAGAAACAGTGTTATTAATGAGCGTGGCGTTTTAACATTGAGGTTCCGACCTTGCCTGAAGTTTATTTTCTTACGTTGGCACAATGGGCACACGTGGCATATTTTCGTTGAAAATAAAACCTGTTTACGAACACGCTGCAACGCATTTGAAGCGTGAGGTAGGCGGCCGCCTTAAGGAACCATTTCAGCATTCGCTTGGAGCGGGAAACCATGGGAAACCTAAATCAGGATGGCCGGAGCCGGGGATCGAACACGGGTCCTCCCGAACATGAGTCCAACCTGTTACCGCTGCGCCACCTCGCTCGGTTGCGAGTAAATGAAATCTCGACATTTTATCCCAATTTATGCTGTACCACCCAGTTGAACTTTCTTATTAAGGCCATGCCTGGTAGTTTTGCAGTTATTTCGAAAACAATTTTTCCAAAATGAACTAATATCTCTATCACAAAATCGCTACATTGTTTTGTCACTAATACATCAAAGTTTCTATCAGAATTTTTCCGTTGCAATGAATACAATGGATTTTTATATTCTTGCACCCAAAGTATCACATATTTTAGCATGAAAATGAGCCAAAATGGCACAAAATATATTTTTTTTACTGGCAAACGACTCATTTTTTTTAAAGCCTACATATAATTGTGCATAGTATGACTTCACACGCTCTCAATTTTTTTCAACCCATTTGGTTGAAAACTTTTTGAGTTTTTTGCACCAACGTGAAAAAAACTACCGGGCATGGCCTTAAATCACCAAAAATACCTCTGCGTCACATAAGGCAACGCATTAACTAATTACCTGTAGTTAGTTTTTGCACTGCTAAGACATGCCTCAATGCACGGAAACCATTTCTCTAATCTGCAGCTCCCTTAAAATTCAACGCCGTGTTTTTCTATAAACTTTTTCTTACAAAATTTAACGCAGTAACAGGTTAAAGTACTATCCTACAAAAAAATCGTACACATTTTATTGATACCTTTCGATTTAAAAAAAAAAAAAAAAAAAAAAAACCATCCCTGTACTAAAACGGAATTGAAATTTTCTTGGGTAGAATATCGACAGTTGAGACATCTAACGAATGTTTATCTTACTATACCCACTCTAATTTCACACAGACTTTGAAATACATAGTAATTTCTTAGGTCCATATTTTGCAACTTTATGTGCAATTCTTTCTTTCGTTTGCGAATTTTTATATAGTAATGTTAGGCCTAAATGGTGTTCTACAACTAGAAATGGAAGAAACCTTTTAAATGCACCTGAACAATGCTTTTGTCAGAAGAAACGTAATTTTTTAGGGTCAATGACGCCATTAATAAATAAATGAAGACTTACTAATACGTAGTTATTACACATGCAATTAGTATCTGAAATATACTTACGTAACGTTTAAGACTGCGGTACTCAGTTGAAACGAGCACTGCACAGTGCAATTTTTCAGAACTTTCGTAATCAATCCTTGCAAGAATTATTAATGCCAGTATTTTCGTATAAGACAGCACAAACAATTACTACTCTTGGAAATGAATGTGAGAAAAAAAGTGAAAATCTTTAGTCGAGTTAATGTCATATTACTTAATTGCCTGTCAAATGAAATATGTTTGAATAAATGCACAACACAGAAATTAATTAGATAATGCACCGGCTTCAGAACGGCGGAAAAGTGTTTCTTGCACGAAAAAAAACTTTTTATACTAAATCCACTAGCCTGAGGTTAGCTCATCATGTTAGTTAGTTCTATAACATTGTTTAATGTTTTAGGAGTTGATGTGTGTGTGATCAATCTACACAAATAGCGCAGTAGTGCCTCTTCGTATGTAGATAGAGTGTAATGCTGTTTTGCGGGTGTTAGAAATGCGACCTCTTTTAATCCCAAAATTAATCAAAGATTTTTTGTATAACACCTGCGAAGGTGACGTTATAGCAACACGCTCTCAGTTTTCGTGGGTTTTATCTCGGGAAAGTTGTGTGAGCCGCGGGGAATCACAAACCCATTAAGGTGCCCTTTTTTTTCTCTCAATTTAGAAATGTCTTCTTTTTTCCTACCCCCTCCACTTCGTTGGTGGTGCATGATTGCGATAATGCCGGTCGTGCAAGAGGGACAATCGATTGTCGGAGCGCGGCCGTGCCTTGCTCGAGATATCGATTGTAACTTCCGGCCTGGCACGAGGCATCCTTCCGAAGGGGCTTTACCCCTCCCTCACCAAACTCACAAGCCGCCGCCCCCTCCCTTGCCCCTAGTAACCATCATTAAGGTGGGTTCACAATTGATTACACAACAGTAAGCATATAACATAGGTCATTCGCTCAAGAACTAATCTCTATGTACACTTACTGATTCACAGCACATATATAAAAACAAAACAATAAAATAGTTGTGTATTTAAAAAAAATTCTACATTTTAAAATGAAATTGTAAAAATTTCAACATTTTTTTTTAAATACGAAAATATAATATATATTGTTTTTATATGTGTCAAATCACAGCCTACAACATTGTTACACACTGTGAATGTTTTCGGTTTGGTATGTCAGTTGGTTTTAGTGGCGTACATAAAACCGTAAAGTGCAAATTTTGACGTTTACGACTATTACGTAAAAACTATGAGAGATATACTAATTTCCTAAGAGGACGATTTAACACAATTTACATCTAAAATAAGAAAAAAATATCTGGTACAAATATAAAAATAAAAAAGAAGTCGAAAACTGAGGTGACCGCACCCTTAAGGCTTCACTCATTAGATTTGCAGTGGAAAATATTATTTTGACGAAAATTAATACATAGTCTATATCAAAAATTCATTCTTACAGTTTTGACACTTACCATCGTTTGTATCTGAATTTTTCTGTTACAATATACACCAAACGGAATGTAACATTTTTGCCCCTGAAAAATCACGTATTATGTTGACACAATAAGCCAAAATGAAGCAAAATTATTTTTTACTAGCAAACTGTACATTATTTTAAAAATCGCTCCGGCAAAATTGTGTATCGTATGACTGTACACAGTCTCAAATTGTTTCAAAGCATTAGGTTAAAAAAATATTTTTTAACTAAATGCTTTAAAAAAATTTTAGACTGTGTACGATACACAATTTTGCCAGAGTGTTTTACAAAATAATGTACTGTTTGCTAGCAAAAGCTCATTTTGCTTCATTTTGGCTTATTTTGACAACAAAAAAAGCGATATTTCAGGGGCAAAAATCTAAAAATCCGTTTGGTGTATATTGTAACAGAAAAACTCAGATACAAACGATGATATATAAGTGTTAAACCGTAAGAAGAATTTTTGATATATGTATTAATTCTCGTAAAAAAAAAACATTTTCGAAACCACTACAAAACTGAAGAGCGAGGCCTTAACAGAAGGTCATGGCCGATTCTTCTCCCAGCTTCTGCCATTGGACCAAACTATCTCTCACAGTCTCTAATGACCTCGCAGTCGACAAGACGTAAAGCCCTTATTTAAGACGGAATTACATTATGCGCCCAAATGTTGGTGAAAATGGTGATTTGGTAAAAAATTTCGTTCACATATTTTAAAAGTAATATTTTTGTTGGTTAACGTACATAAATCCTAATGTTTAAAACAACTAAGTAAATATGTGTTTATTTCCACATTTCGAAATGTCAGTGGATATTTAAAACATTATTACAGATGAACGGAAAATGTTGTAAAAACTGTAAACATCCGTGGCTGTGTGGGCCAGCGGCAGTCGAGTTGTCAGACCAATCGCCTTGCACCTAGGCGATCCGGGTTCGATCCCCGGCGGGGGTCGGTCTCAGGATTTTTCGCATGTGAAAATCGCTGGTCGGCGGGTTTTCTCGGGGATCTCCCGTTTCCCCCGCCCCTCTCATTCCGGCGCTTTTCCATCGTAGGACCTCGTTTCGTGTCATCCTTCAGCAGGGACGTAGCCAGGATTTTTGTCCGTGGGGTGGGGGATACCAACTTGAGAATTTTCACTACATAGTAAGGTGACACCGAACACACATCAGTCATGGTGTTGGGCCGGGGGGG
>PNEQ01090084.1:0-33391 GCA_003012365.1 Medauroidea extradentata
TAAATTCTCCTCCATTATCAGTGAGAAATTCTTTAATAACAATACCACATACTTGTGTTTTTTTCAGAAACTGTTTCAGCTTATCTGCTACTTCAGACTTACACTTCATGAAATAAATATCTCTATATCTGCTAAAATCATCTTTAAAAAGCACATAGTATCGAAAGCCAGAAACTGATTGTGCAAATGGACCACACACATCTGAATGAATCAATTCTCCAGGAGCTGTAGCACGTTCACGTGAACCAAACTTAAGTCTGTGTGTTTTCCCGTAAATACATCCTTCACAAACTTCACTGTCTAGTTCAAGATTCAAACCTATTTCATCAAAAATTTTCTTTTTTACATATGTCTTGTTTTGATGGCCTAGTCTTTCATGATAAAGTTGCAGCAAATTGAGCAAATTGAGTATAAATCAATGGACTCTGTAATAAAATTGAATGATGCAGTATATTACCCTGTGGAGTTTCTCAATAGCATAAATCCACGTGGCCTACCATCTCACAATATTCGCCATAAGGTTGGAGCTCCAATAATGTTAATATGTAACATTAACCCACCAAAACTTTGTAATGGCACCAGGCTCCAAGTAAAGGTTTTGCAAAAAAATTTAATTGAGGCCACAATTATCACTGGTTGTGCTCAGGGTAAATCAGTTTTCATACCTCGTATACCATTCATACCGTCCGCCTACCCTTTCGAATTCAAGAGATTTCAATTCCCTGTCAAGGTCTGTTTTGCTATGACTATAAATAAGGCCCAGGGACAGTCTCTAAAAGTGGCAGGGATAGAATTGCTTCTCACATGGGCAGCTCTATGTGGCCTGCTCCAGAGTAAGTTCACCTACCAACTTGGCAATTCTTGCACCTAATGGAAGAACCAATAATGTGGTTTATAAAGAGGTCCTTACATAAAATAAAATATAAGCTTTTTGTGTAGTGAAGTTCCACAAACTCATACACATTAATTCGCATTTCTATGGACTGCCCATACCTCTGAGCATATGAACTCGTGGTTAGGGGGAGGGATGTGGGACTTAACGTTTCGTTATACTTATAAATGCTATGAATAATATTAGCAATATGGTTGATAGGGTAATTCTGTTAATACCTTACCAAAAATAAATTAAATTAAAGGAGGGAAGAATAACTGGGGTAACAACCATTTCTGAATTATATGCGGGCAAATACCTAGGATTTTCTATACTCAACAAATTAAGAGGATAAACAGGTGTATTAATCATTTCCGTAATGAGTATTACCGTCAAAAATTAAAAGTAAAAGTGTTTCATTGTTTCCAAAATTTTACGCGGGCGAAGCCGCGGCGGGACTACTAGTGGTATATATGTGTAGATAGTGAATCCAGATGGATAATATAAGAGACTGAAACATCGTACTCAGATAGGAATTGTCCAGATGGGTGAGTGAATGAATGAATTTTTTCAGCTCTTAACATCAATGTCTTCAGCGCTGGTGAAGGTGACATGAAAAAGGTACGGAGCAGCGCCGGAATGAAGTTACAGAGGAAGCGGGAGATCCCCGAGGAAACCCGCCGACCAACGGCATCGTCCGACACGATTCAACATGCAAAGATCCGGCGACCGACCCCGGATCGCCTTCATTTGAGGTGAATGGTCTGACCATTCGGCCACCGCGGCCTTGTAACCAGATGTGGAGAGTCAATAAAAGAAGTAGTAAGTATTCAGAAGGATAGTATAGAGAATGTCTGGCAGTTTTAATGCAGATAGTATTAGGCCTAATGTTCATAGTGTTCCCATGGAGAGTATTCAGGATGATAGTATTCATGTTAATAGTATACAGATGAAAATTATCGAGGTGTATAGTTTCCTGACTGTTAGCTATGATATGGTCGAGAGGCGACTTAGAGGTTTGTTTTTAAATAATATATTAAGGTGAGAAAATAATTATGTGATAAGAATATGTGTGTGAAATTTGGACGATTTTAGCAGAGGGATCGTATTATGAATATAAAAGTTATTTTTTTGGACGTACGTCCTTATGGGCTGTACAGCTTACTGGCTATTGTTCCATTTTTATTGTGGGGTTTTTCTGCAATACGGCAACATTCGTCTGCAATGGCGTACATCCACAGAAACTTTGATGTTCAAGAATAATTGTTTGTTAGAATTACACATGTAAAACTATTAAAGCTGGCACCTAGCCACTATAAAAAGGTATCTAGTATAACATACGTGAGGAGGTTTCACTACTGGCATGAACAATCCATGGAGCTTGGCGAAACATTCTCAAGTCGTCACAAACGTCATTACCTAAATGCGACGACTGGATTAAAGACTTTTTCGGGGCAATGCTATCTACGAAGGTAAACTTGGCATTTGAATAATAATACTTGTAAATCGATTTGCAGAAATAGGTAAATTAAATACATATTTATATTGTACTGTTCTGCATACCTTATGTGTACAGTGGAAATCAAAATTATAATTTATAATTATTAATTATAGTAATGTTCTTTAGTACAGTACAATACATGAATCAGTAATTTGAGAAAAAGCACATGTCAATTTTAAGAAATAGTTTTAAAATAATATTTTACTGAATATTTTGTTAATCCTTCCAAATAACTTAATATCATTAAAAAATATCGGTGAATGTATCACGTCTCTGTTCGACATTTTAGTTTCGCGCATTGAAGAGTAAATATCAATTAACCTATGTTGTGAAAAATATGGCATGTGGTGTTCTCAAATGACTTATTCATGTATAACATTAAATAAGCGAAAAAGTAGAAATATTATGAAAAATATTGTAAGAAACTTACACAGGATGTTCGGGAATCAATGGTTTTAAATCACATGAGTGGCAGACAACGTGAAACGAAACATAATTTGTTGCTGAAAATTTGTCCGGAAATAGTAGCCTGTAAAGCTGCAGGGATAAACACAAGTGTGCAAATTTGATTAGCGCGCGCTCCGAGGCTCCAGTCCAGTGGCTGAGAGGATGGACGACAGCTATAAATGTGTGTTCGGCCAAGTGCTCTGGAACATGTTCCTAGAAACATGGCGTTCTCATAGTTCGCCACGTCAAACATTCGTGGAATCAGACTCCCAGTCTTACGCAACCTTTGGTCAATACGTATGATCGTCTTTGTCTGTTAGGATAGCGCTTTTGGTAAATGTGGACTGCTTCTGCTGCATTTTCTACTGCCTCTCCATATACCAAGTGCATATCAGTAATGTTTGCGAATTTACATTGTGGCATGCTGTTTGTGTTTGCAAATCCGTTATCGCAACACGGGACTCATTCAATAGTCAACCGTCAATTTTGCACTAATCATACAAAACGAAACACATCAACGAACTACAAGCAAACATAAACTGTGCTATACAGCGGCTTGTACGTTGTTTCTGTCTGTATACTGACTTTTGTGGCCCTCCCTCCTCTCTTCATGATCACCTGATACTTGATAGCGGTGCAATCATGCATCCTCTCAGCCAATTGACTGGCGCCTCGGAGTGCGCGATATTCAAATTTGCGGTGTTTGTCCCTGCCCCTTTGCAGGGTGCTATTTTCGGGCAGTTGTTCTCCAACAAATAATGTGTATTTCACGTTGTCTACCACACGTGTAATTTACAACCATTCATTCCCGAACACCCTAAATACCTGATCCAATATGGTTGGCAGCCCTTGATGTAAGATATTGTAATTTTTTTCACAGCAATGACTTTATTTTCTGCCCAATTGTAAATGAAAGCTGTGAAGAGATAAATATTTATGAGCAGAAAATATAGCAGGAATGGTAGTGCGAGTGTTGGTGTTGGTGGTGAGTGGTTGGGTTTTGGGGTAGGAATTGATTGCTGGAGACGAGAGGTGAGAAGTTGTATGGTTAGAGAGAGTATGGGAAGGCGGTAGTGATGTTTGCATGGGATCTAGGTGAGTTATGAATAAACTGTATTGGTACACAAAAACAAGTTAATTACTTGGCTAGAGTCAAGCTGTTCAGATGCAGTCCACAATGATTTCAAGTAGTGTCCTCGTACTGGGTTAAAAGTGTGTACATCTTGCACATAAGTCCAGCGAATTAATATTTTAGTAAATATTTTTTTAAATTACGAATTTATAGTTGATTAGATCCATTGAAAATATATATTAGTGTCACTATGTTGGGAGCGAAGTTTAAGCTAAACCCATTTTATGCATCTTAATAAAATTTCAAATTTAAAAAAATGAATAATATTGTTAAAATATATTTAAGAGCTTTCAAACTAATTCATACAGTATTAACTCACGTCGTGCTGTCTTTCAGAGTAGCCGGCATACAATAATTAACCGTGCTTAATTCAGAGAGCTTTTGATAAACTGTTAACTATAAGGTTTAGTTATTATTTTTCTCGCAGAACCCGAGGTATGGCACGAAATGGTATTATAGTCATACTCTTCAATCTTCCAGAGGTGTTGCGTGAAAACAACATCCAATAAAAATATAAGTTTGATCGACGAATGCTCAAAATAATAAATACCAGTACGTAGTTCTCAAAATGTAACTGAAACAAGAACATTGATGCCGTGCTATCTTACTGAACGACTGATCTAATCCAATTCACAGCCTTATTTCGGTTACTGGCACCGTAGACTCAAATGTTTACGTGAGTGATTCATACCACTAGATGCCGTTCAGCTGATTTTTTCCAGCAATGAAAATATAATCAATCATTCACTGAAACAATTAGATTATAAAGTATCAAAATAAAGACAATAAATTTGACTCCGGAAGAATGTTTATCCATACTATATGAAAGCCCTTAAACTTTTAAAATCCTACCTACCATTGGAAAATAGGATTAATGTTATAGAGAAAAACGTACAGGTAAGTTAGTATCTTTATTTTATGTAGGTACTTTATATGTTGGTACGAAGTTTGAATGTTTGTGTATTACCTAATTTTTTTAACTATTGTCGAATTTGGGTTGTCTTTGCACTTTGCGAATTTTACCATACAGAGACGTTGAACATTTAGTCGATATTTTAAACTTATCTCTAACATAAAATACTGTTATACTTAAATGGAAATATCCTTGGAACGCGAATATAAGTCATATTTACTTTAAAACACTCTGTGTAATCACTGGGGTGTGTCAGCTTACGATATAGTGGAAACATTTTCAAATAACTGCTTTAAAAATACAAAAAAAAACAATCCTGATAAGGAATTGATGTTAACTCTTTGTTTACAAAATATAGCAAGTATATATTATCACATTAATTTAATATGTTTGGTAAATCATGGCCAAATTCATAAAACTGAATAGAAAACTAATGTTTCAGCTCAAATGTGTAACGTGCAGGTATTGGTTTAGGGAGCCAATACCTGCACGTTACATTACATTAAGTAAAATATTTACTTATTTAGGGTAATCTGCGAAATTGGAATTGTCTGGTCATGTGACCATTCATTCGATTCGGTATCGCGTCACGATACCGAATCTGTAATGCAAAATATGCTACGAGGATTTTTATTGAGTTGAGATTAAATAAGAGAAACATGTGAGAATCTGGACCTTTTCCTCGGGCCAGGATAGCAGGTGGTGCATAGGAGTAGTGGCGCCGTCCTGCCCATTACTCTTCTCACACCCCTCCGCTGGACTACTCTGGCCAGTTGGGGGAGGGGGGTGCAGCAGCCTATAGGAACGAGGCTTAAAAACTATGAAAAATAATATGAATTTGACTTTTGGCTAGAGTAATATGTTAATTTAAATAAGTAATATAAGTTAAGAAAACAAATGATAATTGTCAAGGTTTTTAAACAAAATATGCAAATTGAAGTAAATAAATGCGACGGTGGTGTATTCCAGGGTTGGCTTCGGTAGGCGGGGCTGTTTCTGAATGCTCTCTTCCCATTGGCCGGATTACCAATACTGAACCAGTGGCGGGTTTTCGGACAGTGTGGGGAGAGACGGGGCAGAACTTAATGGACCGTGGCCGAAGGAGGTTGCGCGAGGTCGCGCGTCGGGGCAGTCTTCGGGGGTTCTGGCGTCGAAGGTCAGGGCGGCAGACCGCTGACAAGACGACCTGATCAACTGAGTAACAACGACGAGAGAGCTTAACGGACCGCGGACGAAGGAGGTCGCGAGGGTGCTCGCGAGGTCGCACGTCGGGAGGAGTCATTGGGGGTTCGGGCGTCGAAGGTTAGGGCGGCAGACCACTGACAAGACGACCCGATCAACTGAGTAACAACGACGGGGCGAGTGAAGTTGTTCGGCGACGCGACGTTAAATGCAGTAGACAAGCGGGATTTCAAGTAGGGTCACTAGGTCGCGGAAGCAGACCGCCGACACGACCACTTAATCCGCATCGACGGCAGATGGTGGGGTGCTACTAACGCAACTTCAACTTAGTGTATCGGCCGCGCTAGACTGACGGCTCTGTACAATTATTAGCCACGCCCGCGAGAGTCAGCAACTCAGTGCATCGTCGGCTTCTAGAACTGATCAGACCTTGTTTTTATTCACCTAAAATCGCAATAATAGACAATAGGGTAGAAAACAATAGCCAGATAAAACATTACCGACGAACACAGAAAAAGCATTAGCAACAAAACAACGAAAGAGAACGTCGTAAATGTAGAGGATCAAATATGACGATGCGTGTTCCACTGTGTATATTCTAGCAGCGATCAGTGCTGGTGCACTCTAGCGACGTTTAGAGCAACTGCGACCATTACTTCTATGATTCACGGCCGTAGGACGTTCGCTCAAATTTACCTTCATTACATAAAAACTAATATATCGTCTATACCGTTAAAACTACAGCGTCGTGTTCAGCGGTAATGGCAAAATATTCTGTCATGGTTACTTTAAGTACACAGTTATCTGTAAAAAGTTATTTGTGGGGAACGTACAGACATACATGCAGACGGACGCGCGATCTCATATGTCAATCTATCAACGAACATGTAAACCAATGGAAAGAGAGGGAACTCAATGCTATTAAATGGTCTTTGAATTCGGCCACACTGCCTTTTTTTTCGTACGCATACTGCAGTAGCGCACCGATGTAGCACACGGCAGAAGTGTGAAACAACTCGCGCTTGGGCTCGTAGAGTATATTTTTTCTCTTCACTAGTTTATTTTTTTACTAGGCTAGGTCCATGTTTGTTTATTTACTTTGCGTTAGTTCCATATAAAAATTACCTTCTGGTTATCTTCTATTTATACTTAAAAACATTACCGACTTTTGTAGACCAATAGGTGAATAATGAAAACTGTGCTACACACATAGTAGGCATAAAAGAGATTATTATGTACTACTGACAAGCCACTTTGTATTTTAATCCTACGTTATTTATGCTAAAATAAAGTGTGATTGGAAGATATGATTTACTACATAGATAATTTTGGTTTTCACACGTGCATTGATTTCCACTACAATGTCTGCAGGGTGTAAAGCATATTTTTACCGACTGCATCACATCTATTGTATTTATAAATATAACACTGATATCAGGAAATCAATTAACAATTTTGTGTTTCAGTTAAGTATTCCAGTAGGCTTTACTAGCATAACCCTATTAACGGAATGGGTACACTCAGTAATTAACTCACATTACAGTACAAAATTTGTAATTATTAATTTACTTCAGCTGTTTCATTGGTACACTACTTCATACTTTGCAATCAATATGTTTACACAGAAGTAAAACATGCACACTTTTACAATGTAAATTAACTTATTACCCCATTGTAGGATTTTTTACCCAGAAAAGTAAATAAATATTTTTTATAATACTCTATGTTTCCGATAATTAAAAATACTTGCGACTGGGCAACATCCTCCTTAATCTCCTACCAATCCCCCCCTAAACCGTAAGACCCCCCTTACAGTCACCAACTCCTCCGTAAGTATATTCCACTTTCTTGCCGACCTTGCATGCATAGACTGCCTAGTTCTGTTCATCTCATCACTTGGATCTTTTCTCTATTATCCCCTCTTCCTCTATATTTTCCTTAGTTAATGGCACCCTAACTTACACCAGCCTCACTCTCCATTCACAACCTTGTACATCATAACCAGCCTTTACACTCTTCTTCTTTCCTTCAATAAGTTCCACCCAAATTCCTTCAGCATCACATATAGCCGTATGTTCTCTTTGTCCTTTCCAGCCTGCCCTTCCTTTCTCCATTTATCTTTCACCCACTCGTATTTGCACCTTCTCGAGCTCCGCACCTCCAATTCCACGTATGGACCCACTCTGCTGCTTAGTACTCTAACATTGGTTGCACCTTTGTATTATTCGCCTTTTCTTTCACTTCCCTTCTAACAACCTTCAATACCCTCCCAGCATATCTAGAGTCTTTCTCCCTTTACACATCACTCTCTCTACCTGCCTTCTCCACCCTGTGTTACTCGGCATCATTATACTTAAGTACTTTTATTATGAAGCTTCCTCAATATCCTGCCCTTCTCATCTGTATATGTCCGTAACAATATTTTTCTTTCTCGCATTTATTTTCATTTCGTTTTCTTCATTCCCAATTACATCATATTATTGTCATCCTTCAACTTGTTCCCTACACCCACCTCTGCACATAGAAAAATTAATCGGCAAACAATTTTATTTTACCACCAACCTCCAAACCAATACCGTTATTAAAAAATAAGGGCCAGCAACTTCTAAATGCTGTATGACATCTCCCTCGTCATCATACTCATCATCTCTACAATCTCCTCTTTCTTTATGCTCAATGACCAATAGTGACACAATGTCTATTTTTATGCACCAGCATAAGGGAATGTGTTTATTTATTACAGCATCCATTTCTTCAGTTCTCACTGGAAGAGTGTTATAATAAGCCTAATAAAACATATAAGTTCAACAGTGCAATAATAAAACATAAAAATATATGTTAGAGTTAAGTCATATATATATAAGATTACTAAAGCAATACATTTTAAAATTTACAATTTAACTATGTCACAAAATAAATAAAAATTGAACAATTATGAATAAAATTGTTCCATCATAAGTGCACAAAACCCAACATGGTAATCTTCATAATCAATGCAAAATCATTAAAATTATATATTAAATTCTGATACTTTATTTAACAAATCATATAGCTGTAAGCCAGAAACTCATTTACAGAATAAAAAATATATATTTCAGTTAAAAATTGCTTATATTTATTTTTGAATAATTTAAAATCACTAATATTTCTTACTGACACCAGCCTTGTTATATTTAATACCATTATAGTGTTAGTTACAAAAGTAATTCTTCGGTGGCTTAAAAAATGAAAATTATCACGAGCACATATACAATAATCATGAATATTCAAATTAAGTTCAATATTACAGCTTTTCTGTACGAATAGTATAGTGCGGTAAATATACAAGCAGGGAAACGGCAGAATATTAAGATCTTTAAATAGTGGTTAGCAATGACATTTTTCCTACCCTACTTGTCCTGCTTACGATCTTTTTTTATTTTAAATACTTTAATCTATTTGTGAAATTCTCCCAAAATACTATTAAGATATAGGGTGAATTTATTATTACGATGGCCTCACAGAAAAATGCAACATGATTTCACATCAAGGTCAGGAACTGCCCTGTAATTAGGTTCACCTCAGACTCACAAAGCATGTATTCTTTTAACACAATTTCACATGAAAACCAGATAGCGCAATGTAAAATTCACATAACGTAAGCAGGTAATTATTTTTGGATCAGTTACGATAGGCTTTCTGCATGCTTTGCACATGTGTGAACAATGCTTAGGGGCATCAACACGCGTCAAGACAAGAGTTTGAGTTATCCTGTTGAAGTATCTCAAAGACAGCACAGGGACGTCCAAAGGATATCCGAATAGTACATTTGAGATATCCAACGGATATCCTACGATATCCATAGGATGTTCCAGGGATATCCGTGGGACTACCAAATCAACGCTTTCAGTACATCCGTGGGACATCCCAGTGGGAGATCCTTGGGGCGTTCCAGCGGGAGATCCTTGGGATTTCCCAGCGTAAGATCCTTTGGGCGTCCCATCGGGAGATCCTTGGGGCATCCAAGCGGGAGATCCTTGGGACGGCCAAACAGGACAAGTCAAGTGAATTCTCATTTTGTACAACAAAAATAACGATATTGTAGGTTTTACGTTCACGTAATTATTCAATTTTGTGTTAATTCAATTCAAATGTGTTCATTAGTAAGTGTGTCAATGCAAGTACTAAAGAAAATTTCTAATAATGTTGGTAGAAATTAATATAATATTTTTAAAACTACACTTTTCAAATTGTCATAGTATTCGCGTGATCTGGCTTATCAGGTTAAAGCTACCCCACGATTTACAGACAACATAAATTACAGTGTTTCAAATAAATTAGGTTTTGGACAGTTGACAGTCCATGTATGTGGCATTGCTACACATCAGATGCTGGTTATAATACGCTTTTATTACTTAGCCTACTTATAAAATGAGAGTCGGTTGGAAGAAAGTAACTGGGGAAACGGAAATTAGAGGACATAAATATGAAGTAATTTAACAATTTATGGTAAACTGGAGTGCTCTGTTATAATTCGTTCAATGCCACATTAATTGTAAGTACACACTTTGAAACCCGTATGTAAGCCAGAATCTGAGATAGGCAGAGGCTTACTGTAAGGAATGCTTATAAACTTATGTGCCTTTGAGTGTTATCACAGCTTTTGTTAAAATAATAAATAAACAAATATTACACCTGATGAATTTTTTTTACCAATATGTCATCAATGTTGAAAACTTAGTGTTAAAATTCCTGGGAAGAAAAACCAACTTGTTTTACTTAAACACTGGTGCTAACATTGAGTGAGTTCTGCGGTTAACATTTAATGGTTGTTGAATTATTTTTCTGTTTTAGTGAGAAAAAATGCATGATAAATGTAAAATATGCATTCCAAGACTGATTGGAATATTTGTTTCAAAATAATACCCATTAAAATTTACTTGGTACACCTAATGAAATATTTTTGGCTGAAAATGACAAATACACTACCAAAAGCCACAGTTCAAATAAAAATTTCCTTGAAGAAGTTAAGTAATTATCAAGCACCACTGATAAGACACGGAAATGCAACTAAATTTTACATTTAAGTAAGGTATTGATTGATCTCTAAAACACATATTTACACAGAGAGATCATATTTACACATTGTTTTCGTTGACCAAGGAAAATGGCTCAACCAACCTGGAACAGTTAAACTTAGACATTTATGTATATAAATAAAATATAGCATGTTGTATTGGTACATAAGGTAAAACAATACCAACAACAGGCTAATAAAACAATTCTTGGATAATCTGTCTGTCATGACGGCTACTTTTACAGAGTTAAGGCTGGTGTACTGCACTCAAAAATAATAAAATTTATCTGAGAAAACCTGCTAGACCAGCTATACAGGATGTAACAGAAATAGCAGAAAATCTATCAGGTTTATGAAGCCAGGGCTAAATTAAAAACTAAATGGAGCATAGCAATCACTATTTTACTGCCAATAGCAGGGCTGTTCACACAACTGACCTTGATTTATTGCATTAGACTAGTAAGTCATCCTGTGTTATAACGCATGTATTTATGTGCAGCTGTACCCCTGTAACAACATACCATAATGAATTAAGAGCTAGAATAACAAGGAACAGAAAGGTTCATGTGTCCATACATAATCTGGATAATCATTCCTATGATAAGCATTAGAAGCCAGAACACTATGACAATGCCAACATGTAGGAAAAACTGTTATGGTACCTACTATGAGTGCTTGAATCACAGTTAACTGTTTGTCTAAATGTGTCCCGACACATGAACTTTATTTATTCGTATCATTCCGGTTCTTCAAGTATGGTGATTGTGAAATGTTTGGAAGATACTTTAATTAAAAAACTTGTGGCACTATAAATCAAAATATTGTGGCATGCTAGACAATTACGATAGCGTCAGACTGTAAAAAAAACAATTTGAACTAACTAACCAGCATTTTCTTTTCTTTACTGTTATGCTGCGCCACTTCCCCATTTTCATTGCTTTTTTCATGTAGTAGCACTAGTGTCGTCTTTTTCTCTGCTCAAATCCGAAATTACCAGTCTCCAAAAGAAAAAATTTGTCGCATATCACCTCTTCCCACTGTTTTCCTTCCCCAGCAGTGGTTGGTGTTGCACGGAAATGAAGCAAGCCCGAAGGAGCGTATCCATTCACAACTTGTGGGAGGGGAAACGTCAGTACCAACAGATATAGACTATTACTGTAGGGGCGGAATGAAAAGGGTTCCCGATGGAAACAGAATGGGAAGGAATATTGATGTTAATAGTAAAGAATCACAACAGACTGGTCCACATACTCTTTGAATGTTCCCAGTTATAACAGTTCATTTTAACCCGCGTTATAACATGCACCGCGGATATTTATTTTGAGAATAAAACAATGCTGTGCGAGATGAATGGTGATTTCGTGATCACAAAAGGAAGTCAATTTGTTGTCATAAAATATTGAGTTTTAATTTATTAAGAGACTTTAAAGCTGCAGCTAGAGCAGAAAAAAAAACATATTTTATTTTGTATTTTTGATGTCACACTAAAACACACTGCCTGTCACCATCTACTTACCATTTAGATTTGTACCACAGTACAACGATTACGGAAAAAGCATGTGTTGTTAAATAGATAGTAAATTAATTGTTTCCATAATGTTAAATATAATTGTCTAAATTTCAAGATTTCTAAATGTTGTGTAGTTAAGTTTGCTGTTCATTAAAATGAAACTGTGTGTTACAAAAACGAACACAATCATTCAGACACGTGGAAGCAGAAGCTACCCTACTTTCTTGTACATCAGTATAAAGGTTTTTATTTTTAAAAAATAGCTTATTCCTGTAATAATAAAAATTGTTGAAGTGATATATTAAATTCTTTGCGAAGGGTTGAATAGCACGCTTTAGCACCTTAATGTCTCAATTTTTTGGAGGAGGGAGATTTCTGCCTGGAGCGTGGACATACTGGATATATTAAATCTACAATTGAAACATTTTATTTTAAGAGTTGTTTGGATTGCTATTTTGTTGAAACCGATATGTTGTTCAGGTCTATTAAAATGTCATTATTTCAATGTGAAAACATGTTATGAATAAAAACTTAGTACAGAATCAACAACCATTTTAAGTAAATATAGGCAATAAATGTCTCCAGCAGAACAATGTATAGCATTTCTGTTTTAAATAGTAATTGGCAGTAATAATGTTTAGGCGTATTAAAATTAAACTAATTTTGATAAACACACTCATTCTGTATCAAATAATGCCCTAGCATCTACAACTCCAGTGTTAAAAACATTTTACACCGAACTTAATTCGATACGATCCCAATTTCTGGCGTGACGACCTTGCAACTCGAATGGATTTGAATCCTGCTTCGATAAACGTTTTAAAAACTATTCTTTGAAATTCATTTTAAATTTAGAAACATACTAATGAACCAATTATTACTACTAATAAATTTTATTCAACAACATGTTGTCACAAACCTAGTAGAAATGTGCTAACAGTAAAAAACTGTAGTATTGTATCTGTACTTTGAAAATTATTTATGCACAACAAATCGTCTTTCCGTTTGTTAAGGACGAACATATTGAACATAATTTCTATCGTAATTTAAGTAAATGACTTCTGGCGTACCATCATCAGCCAGAATTTGTACCTACAGTAGTTGTACATAAAAACTAATTTTGAATACCAAACAATAACCTATAATCCTATATCACAGTGCTAAATAGATCGATATGGCCAAAATACTATAAAATTATTATTACAGTAAACTGAATATTGTGTTTACTTGCCTCTACAGCTCAAGACTCTTACGATAGTAGGCAAAAAACCGATTTACGTGGATATAAAACCGTAGTCCACCAGAAGAAAATCAACGAAGTGTCGTTAGCGGCAGCACTTACTTGTGTGTTGTGGCAGCAGGGATATTCACTGGTTGTCCGGTAGGGAAATCCGGAAGACGTACTTCAGGGATATCATGTGGATGTACTACAGGGACAACCTTTGAATGTACTTAAAGGGTATCCAGGTGAAATACTTTTGGAATATACTATGCATATACACTGGGGATTTGCCGAAAACATTTTCAAAATTTTTGAACTGTGTTGTGTATTTAATTTTTTTTACAGTAATCCATATATCCATACTTTGTATTTCTCAAGAATTATATAAAAATTAATAATTCCTATTAGAATGTTCTAGGAATATCCATCGGATGTCCCGGACATATTTAGGACATATGGGACAAATATGGGATATTCCTCGGTTATCCTGTGCTGTATGGGCTGTTTCTTGTGTCGATCATTCCAAAATATATTTCCTTGAGCAAGTATCAAGTACACAGAGCTACGCGCAGAGGCGGGAGACTGTGTCTTTCATCTGGCATTGTGAATCAACCCACATGCGCGTATGCACACATAGGAATGTGTTATATTTATCTGCTCAATCATACTACAAATTGGTTTGTTCCCATGGCCTAACATTTCAGAATGAGAGTAATGTAAACAATAGTTATTTGACAACAGTTAAAAGAGGCATAAGTTAAGCTTGTTTTACTGGAAATAATATATAATGATGCAAGTGTAAGTTATTGCAGGTGTATTTAAATCAGTAATTTCTTTCTTGTATGTAAGCAAACAATAGCTGCAGAAGCGTAACACAGAAGACCATACACGTTTTTGCTCCACACCAAATAAGAAGAAATACTGATAATACTGATTTCATGTTGTTCATTTAGAACAATACATTACTATGTTGATCTAATGATTTGGAAAGCTTAACAATTGATTTTAAAATGTGTACTGACTTATTATTTTTGTCATTATGACTACTGTGTGCCCATAATTTGACATACACCTTTCCCAATACGTTTGTGTCGTTGTGAAGGGCTTCTGAAGTGAAATAATAGATAAAACAATAAAAAAATACACTCTGTTAAACGCCATGTGGCAGATACTCAGACTAAAAAACAGAGAGCGAGACAGCACACTGGTGACAGCACACCACATTATCACGAATCATCACATGTCCGCACACTCATAAACAATACGCCTAGGACCAACCGCTGTGTTTATGCTACCGCGGAATGCCAACAAATGGTATGCAATGAGACGTTGGTTTACTGACTTGCGTGGACGATCCCATTACATACAATGTGTCGTGCTAGTGCGATGAATATTGTGCCGTTTATTAGTTGTATATTATTTATATTTGCATTTTTTCGGCATATGTGTTATTATTTCTAATATGAAAGTGAGTTATTAACTGGATTTAAACTTAATTATTAATTCTTCTATGCTTATGTACTACAGTATATTTTCACGTCTCCTAGTCCAGCCATAGAGAGCACAGGCTCGCATCACGAGCCAGCTCGTCACGCCACTCTCAGTCTGTAATACTATCCACAGGATGCACCGTACGTGATCCCACGCGCTGTTCTCACGATGTTAGAGAGAGATCGCATCCTCCTTGCGCGTCCTTGTGTTGGCGCGATACATACTTGCACTCGCCTGCAGGATCACAGATCAACTTTGTACCGCCTAGGTACCTTCTTTGTTTCATCGCATGCAGCACGCACTGCGCACAGAGTATACTGCTCGTTCAGCACTTCTGCACGCTATAGAGTCCATGCGACATCTATCGGCGACTTTCTAAGCTTTTCAGCGTCACCAACGCTTCCGCACCGCGTCTTTGAGCGCCATTGTGTAAGCCTCCACTCAACAGACATGACGTAACTTGTTGTTACTTCTGGTTTCAGGAGATGTTCGTGTTAGTGCCCGAGATATTGCTTTATTTCTTTCACGTCATGCAGCATAGTTAACTTTTGTTTTATTTATGAGCGATTTTGAGGCATTTGTGATAAAACTTTAATATATTTTCGTGTACTACAAGAAGCAAGCCATCGAGTCTACCCTCCATAGATGAGTCTTCCCACTGCTTCCGCACTTGTTAGGCCCCGTTTGTTTCATTAAAAAAAAACTAATATTAATTATCAATTTCCCTTTTGTTTGTTACAGTGGAGGGTTTGAAGAAAGTATAAGAATTCCACTTTCAACTAAAGAATAATACTTCAACTTTCAAGGTTTCAACACTACTTCAACGACTTCTGTAATACTACAACTTCCACTAAAGCCATATGCATTCAGCATGTCCTTCCTTTGGACGTTTACTCGCCGCTACGTCATATGTTTAAGCTAAGTGCTACGTAGCCGTATAAACTTCAGTTGTGTTACGTACCGTCATCCATCTCTTTTATGTTTTTGACTTTATATAACAAACTTAAATAATTAATTTCTTTATTTAAAAGTATTTTCAAGTAAATAAACGTTAGTATGTACGTGGGTACCCATAGGAAAATGTAATATTTAAGAGGGTCTGCATATGCCTGTATATTATATTAAATCATAATTATTGCAATACGCAATTTGGTAATTTGATGTTTCTTGTACATTTAAACTGCCCAATATTTTATATAATAAATCGTTATTTTCACTCTGCCTCATATTAATGTTTTATTTAACAGCTCACCCTATGGAAATATATGTAATGTTAGATCTACATGAGCAGCAGTCATAGGCAACAGCCTATTTTGTGTCATGTCTCCCTGCCAGCACGCATCTAAAGATTATGTGTAATATAAATGGTAGCAGACTATACTTAACCTAAATACAACGAGAAGGAGACTACGGGACTATGTGCTGCTGCAAAAACATGGCCACAGAAACACAATGTGTGATCGTATAGACTTGCAGTACTGAGGGGTAGCAGTGTTGAACTCTCTCAATGCGGATTCACATACCATACCGCAAGTGTATAGCAGAGTGAATAACTCGTAGTAAGCAAGAACCTATGAGTACTGAAAATACTGCAGAAGCTAGCTACATGGCCATTTCATAAACTGCTTCTCAGCAGGAGTGATAAGCGGTAAAATATCTAGGATGGTCGATTTATAATAATTTAATGTGGCAAGCACTTTCTAAAATAGTCCTTATTGACATATATATCACAGAACATCAATACAAACAGGTATGCAAGATGTAGTTAACCATTCACAACTTCAGTACATGCGCATAACATGACACGATCATATAACACAAATACTATACTATTAAGTTAACTTGTCCATCTGTAGTAACAAAAATACAAAAATCTACAGTACAATAACAGCAACACAGCAAATTTAAAAGCGTTACCTTGTGCTTTTTTTTGTCATTATAATTCAATTAGGAATTCTAGCTGAATCATTTTTCTTGCTTACAAGAAATTTCAGTTCTGTTTTCCATACAATGTAGATAACTTAAAGATATCGCTGTACTGTCTCAGAAAACAAACATACTTACATACATAAAGGTAGTGGAAACACTGTCACAATGAAAAACAAACCACAACATAAGTTGCATACAAACACATCCTGAATTGATTAGAAAAGCAATGAAATAAGATAATGAGCAATTGTGTATACAGTATTTACAAGTAAAACACTAGGTAAGTAGGCTTTATAGCTCGTCGGCACGGAGGTTACGGTTATACGCAACCACACATAAAGACAGGAAATTGGAGAGGAATCGGTCATGGCCTTTGTTAAGGAATCATCCCAGCATTCTGCTACAGTGATTTCGGAAAACTGTGGTAAATGGAAATAAGGATGACTAGAGCTGGGGACCAACCCCAGGTCCTCCCAAAAGATGGTGTTACAGTTGTGCCGCCTCACTATATTTTAAATAAAACACTACAATATTATATAAGGTTTAAAATCTATATACATAATTAAGTGAAAAAACATACATCTTAGGCGAGCTTAGTTTCGAAAAAATCTAGCACCTACGACATAAATGGTAGCTACCCCTTAAATGCCATTATTCTTGCACCAGTAGTTTGGTCTGCATATTGATGCACCAGTAAATGAATTACCGTAAGTTGATAATTAAGCTCATTAAATTAATGGAGTCATTGGGTACAACAGGCCTGGTACATAAAAAATTACAGTCACTCTTAGCAATACAACACAACTGGTTGCAACAACAAATAAAACTCGATAAAAAGAGACCTGAAGGCCAAATGAATTAGTCATATTACTAAAGTATCTTGGGGGGTCCCACTGTTTGCGCGTATGTTTGCAGGTAGTTAAAATGGAAATCTCAAGACAGATTCAGTTTCTGCATATAATGACAATTATAGTAATATATGTGTTGTGTATACCATAATCTAAAACATTTATTTTTGGATCCAACGCCAACTATGTTTTAATCAAACATAGTCTAAAATTGTCACGTAAGGCTAATACCTACACACGTAACTTTAAGCCATAGCTTCTTGGTTAATATCTTATATATGCCTAAGTTCATATGGGCTACACACAAACAAAAATGCTACAATAATGATTTATATACACAATGAGAAAATAAAAATTAAATGTTTGAATTTTTTAGGTGGTCACGTGTTTAACACATTTGAGAGCAGACCTGTTCTACTTGCCAGGAATATTAACTGACTTGACAGAGAAAACTGGAAATTTGTAAAACTCCAATACAACACCATGCATAACATTAAGATTCACATAAATTTTGCAAAACTTGCAATACAAATACTAACTATATACACGAGTGGTACCAGTATGTAAAAATCATTTTGCATTCACATAAGTGGAAAAGTATGTTCCATAACATTATAAAAATAATACCTGCACATATCTATTGAAATAATATTGCTACAAGCTTATATTGCAAGTACTGAAACTAATTCTGGTTTTCAATCAGCATCCACTCTGCATTACTAAAAATATCGTCTACTCATTCACTGATGAGTAAGTATTTTTGTTTTACGCAGATTGGATTTTACCTTTGTGGTGTTTTACAATAATTCTCGGTTACTTCTTGTGCACCACAGTGTTATTGCAATGCTACACAGTGAT
This sequence comes from Medauroidea extradentata, assembly GCA_003012365.1. Taxonomy (NCBI): domain Eukaryota; kingdom Metazoa; phylum Arthropoda; class Insecta; order Phasmatodea; family Phasmatidae; genus Medauroidea; species Medauroidea extradentata. The sequence goes on from PNEQ01090084.1 coordinate 18,961, forward strand.
TCAGGAACTTTACTTTTAAGTTGTGCAGCATTAACTGAACAACCATTCTGAAGCCAGTGGAAGTTCAAGCTATCACTCAGAATAGACGTGACGGTAGACTGTACACAATCTTTGTCTGCAACCTTTGCAAGCAATTGATCAATAAATTGTGCCCCTTCCTCAACACAATTAATGAGTTCTGCAGATGGATATGTCAGCCCTGAAACTTGACTTGAGTATTCTCTGAAAGCAATGCCACAATGCAGGGTTTCATCATGTGTAGCTGCAAGTAAAGCTTCCTTGCACTGTTCACAGATACAGTCACTCACAATTCTTCGTGCATCACGTACAGCTACATATGCTGCAGAACTATCACCAGAAACATTGTCATTTGCAGCATTTTCAACCATTACAGATATTTCAAGTAGATTAGTTGAACAATAAATCGAAGATGACGGTATCACTGCAGGTGTCATGTTGGGAGACTGTGGAAAAACTCTTCTAAGTTTGTTAGTAGTTCACCTGGGTCGCGTTCTTCTTCCTTGCAGTTCGAGCGATTCACATGCACAAACAGAAGATAATTGATTAGGGAAGTTTTTATTCAGATTCAGTGACTTGTATAGATGCCAGTAACAAGCCCTGCCTAAGTAAGTACAGCATGTGTTATGGGGCCCACCTTATTATAGCTATTTACCTTCGTTGAAGCACAGACTAGGGTAGTGATAAGGATCACACCGGCTAGCGCGTCTACTGCAGTATTTTCTGTAAACGCATTAGGCGCCCGTTTAGTAGTTTCGTACAATAATATGCCAGATTTCTAACACGCTGTATCGAGATTTTCTATCCTGTAGACAGGCCACTTAAGATTAATGTTCAGCATCTTCCACAAATGACAGAACCTTTTAGTTATAGAACATTTTTAAAAATGTTTGGCAGATTTTCTAGATTTTTAAATAAAATATTTACCGTAAATGTCTGGCACTTAATTGTTTCTTGGTTGGTATGAAGCTGATTAAATTATTTTTTTTCCATTTTCAGAATATTAATGATAGTTTTCCGTGAGAAATATTGTAGACTACTTATTCACATATTTTTCATAACTTCTCAATTTTAGTAACTGTCCGTCCGTCTGGCAACGTTAGGCTTATATCCTAGCTCTTTAGTGAATTTTAGTCGATTGCAATCTACATTTATTTCGGCTGGTATTAAATCATATTTATAACCTGTATCATAAAACCGTGCATTATGTTTGCTAACCAGAGGTTCCAGGTTCTATGCTCGCCAAGGACAGATAATTTAGATTAATTTCTTAAAATTTTTTTTTAGTAATGTAAATTATTTTAATGTCAAGTTAACAATTATTGAGCCTGACATTTTTATACTAACTTTACTTTGGTGGGTAACACGTTTTGAAGTTGAGAGAACATTTCGTAACGTCAAAACATAGTTGAGGAGCAAACTTTCAAAACCAGACATATCCACCTTATCTATCTGTAGAAAAAAGTGAATAAACATTATATTTTATAGCACTAACTGAGAATAAACATACCAATTTCCATAAGACATGTTTTATTAAAATGAAGTCTGAGTTCATACTCGTATGTAACACATCTTATTTATTTAGAAAGGGTATTTTACTCATTTTCTGGATTTTTTACATGTCTGGTTTTGAATGTTTTCTCCTCAGCTAATGATTGGTATAGAATATTTTTAGTTGTGCGTGCCCTGTATTGTATTTATTTTGGGATATTTATTTTCAAAGTGTTAAATAAGTAATTATATAACAAATAATATGTATTTAGGAAAACGATTCTTATTTACTTTTCCACAAGTTGTCGCTACTCCGTCTCTACAATCACGTTGTTCGAAAATTGAATATGCAGCAAATGTGGTTATCGAAATCTTTAGCCAAGACATTTTTATTACGGCGCATATATATATATATATATATATCGCGCACTTATTTCGTGATTTCGCAAGGGTTGGGTATTTCACGAACTTAAGTAATAAAATCAAATACCGCTAATATTTTGTGATTTTGCTTGCTACGTAAAACAGGCGTTTTTAGTGTATAAAATCGTATGTATTTATAGTAGAGGTGAATGTTTTATTTTTATATTGTAAAGTACGGAAATACAGACAAGTGAAGATGTCTAGCTATAAACACAAATTTGTAGCCTTAAAGTAAAAAATTAAAAAAAAAATTAGAAAAAGAAGCTAGACGTCTACAGACGATTGCAAAGTTCATTAAGTTTGAAGAAAAAGCAGTTGACCTTTAGTAGTACCAAAAGATCAGGAAAATTACGTGTCAATTCCTACTACAATGTCTTTTGAATCTACAACACAACTCAAGTCCTCAGACTCAGAGGCGTCAGGAAGCCAATCTACGTGATCTTTTGTTAGACCAACGTCAGGTAAAAGTTTGGAAGTGCAGAAAATAGACATTATAGAGGATACTGTGGCTTCAGGAGTTAAAATTAACGTAAACACAGAAGAAATAGTTACAACACACATATATTATCCTGCTTTAACTCAAGATAATAAGGAACAAAATGACGATAAGAACTAATGTATGAATTCTGATGATAACAATTATTCTTGTGATGATCCAGGTACACGGCCATCTGTAATCTCGGATAGTTTGCGACAGAAAATTGTGCCATCTTCTTCCTCTGGTTTTTAAACTTTCCCGGCTGGTTCAAAATCTTCTCCAAAAGTTATATCAGGAAAAAACTTCCAAGAAACATTCTTGTACATGAAAACAGCCGACAAGCGAACAAGATTGTAATTTCCACGCGAGTGATAAATCTGGAGTGAGTCAAAGAATACTATTCACTGTTTACCGTGCAGTGTTTTCAAATTAAATGTGAGTCAGGCAAGTCAGCTGGCAAAAGGAGATTATATCCTCGAGAAACTCCCTACAAAAAACTACCATTGCATGAAAATAGCTCCGAACCTCGGAAACACTTCCTAGCATTGCAGACTCTTGCAACATCCTTAAAAGGACATGGTGCTGAGAGCAATCTGCAACAGATGATCTAGTGTGAAGCAACTAAGTGGAAAGCTTTATTGCGAAGAATACTGGACACAACATTATCTTTAAACAGCAGAGGTTTGGTTTTCCGGAGCAAACTTACTCACATTGGTGATGTTCACAATGGAAATTTTTTTGAGAATAATGGAACTAATTTGCAAATACGACGACGCAACTCGTGAACATTTGGCAAAAATTAAAGAAAACCAACTGAATGACAAAAGCATGAGAGGTCAAGCCCACTACTTGTCATTGTACTCACAAAATTAGTTCATTACCCTGTGCGACGAAAAACTTTTGAAAACCATTTTGAGTCAAAGAGTAGAAGCAAATTTTTATGGAATTATTGTTGATGCGACCCCTCACGTCCCCACCAAGAACTGAATGTTGTTATATTTTTCAAAATAAGGATACAAAGTTATCTGAAATTTGCAAAAGATTTATGGAATTTAGGAACTTTAGTAAGAAAACAGGTGAAGCAATAACATATGTGATACTCTCAACTTTGTAAGCTCTTCAAGTGCCACTGGCAGATTTCCATGCACCGGATAGCGAAAATGGTTCTAAAATACGGGGACACATTAGTGGAGTTCAATAAAAAATACTTGGAAAAAACGAATTCGCCATTTTCCCCCCTGCAGAGCACACTCCTTGAAAAGAGTTGGTCTTGATGATGCTAAACTGAATCATGATGTACTGACGTTTTATTGGAAATATTGAACATTTTTACTTAATTTTTTCTAGCCGCCCTTGTCACTGGGAGTTGTTGAAACAGCGCATTATATTATCTTTGTAAACCTTTCCGAAACCCGTTAAGGTGAAAGATTACGTTAGGGTGAAATACTATAAGCAGTTCGTCCAGTAGTAAAGCACTATCCTTCGTTCTTAAAGTTCTAGACCTGCTTCTAGAAGACTTGGTAACTACTTTGACTCCACCGGCACGAAACACCATTCTCGGACATAAGAAGTACATTAGATCTTTCAATGGTCTTTTGATATCATTATTTTGGCACAAAGTTTTATCTGCTATTGACAAGAAGAATTTCATAATTCAGAGTAAAGGGATTTTACTCGGTGTTGAGACCCAACTTGTGAAGGATTTACTTGTTGAAATGCAAAACCTGCAAGATTCATGGAAAATCATTTTGCAGGAATCTAAATTTGTTGCTGAGGCTATTGGTACCTCCCTTCACTTCGTTACTAGAAGACAATCTAGTTAAAACGCAAATGAAAACACACTTGCAGAAAAACTTCAACTAGAAGCAACACGTGGATTTAAAGCTTCTAAAATTTTTCCTGTTTGGATTTCTCCATCGCAGATTTTAATACTATATTTTCCACTTCTGAATTTATATGTGACATGTTTTCTCCAGTTTTGAATTTTATAGAATCGGAGAGCAGTTGGAAATGAAAACCAAATTGCTGGTTTCCAAGTAAGTCCTCAAGACTAAGCAGATTCAGTTGTCTTAAACGAAGAAATAATGCAAATGAAGAGAATTCATAGTACCGTGTTTGACTCAGAAAAGGACCCTCTTAAGCTTCTCAACTCTCTATGTGAGAAAAATCTTGAAGCAATTTTTGTCAACCTGTGCACCGGAACCGAGCTATTTTGCACAATTCCAGTAACAGTATCTACTGCTGAAAGGTCCTTCAGCAGGATAGCAGACACTATCAAAACCTGATAGAGAAGCATAACTGGCCAAACACGTCTAAATTTCTTAGCAATTTTAGCAATAGAAAACTAATTGGCATAATGTCGAATTTTCTGATGTTATTGACAAATTTAGCCACAAAAGCCAGGGAGGTGTATAATTTAGTTCGGTGTTTTTTTAATATCTGTAAATTCGTTTCAATTTTTTAAACATGAATCGTTTTGTAGGCCTTTTTAAGACGTTGCTTTACAAAAAACCGTTTCGCTCATGGATTTCAGAGTTCACAGAACTACTCGGCAGTCTTTTCCTCTGTTCCTTCTACAAATGGTTCTTCCAGATGTTAAAGAAAGTTGTAAGTACTGTTTTATATTTTTAAGTAATTTTTTGTGTTAATATTTAACCGATTTTTTTATTCGCAGATTTTAATTTGCTGATTACAAAGTAAAAATATAGCCTATATGCAACCATAGTGCAGTTATGAAAATTACTATTTTATGTTGATTTGGCCAATTTTAATTACAGTGCAGTTTCGAAATATTAGGGTGGCAAGTGCATTTTAACTACAGTGCCACTTTGAAATAGTGGTAAGTGGTAAGTGCATTTTTCACAGTAAAATTGGATTCAGCATAGGTTATTCGTTTTTGACAATGATCATGCAGTGGAAATAAGCGCAATATAAAATGGTAAGGTAAACACTTTTTAACCCCCTAAAAAAATAATAATAAATAAGGGGCTCGCGCCCGATTGTGGGTCCCGGGCCCGCTGCTTTATATGGGGGATATGTTCATTGCGACATGTACGATTGGGTGAGTTACGTCTGACACGACGTAGCTGTCTGCAGACCAATAATAGGCATCAAATATTACAATAGCGGGATTCTTATTGGCTTAGTCAAATAGGGCAACAGCTCCACGCACAAGCGAAGACCAGTCATCTTTTCATAAGCTGAACATGCTTTGAGGCCCAGTAAACAATCAAGTTTTCCCTCGATAAACCATCATCTCTAATATCATAATGCATAATTTGACATATGTGAGGATATATATTCTGAATACCATCATCTCTAATATCATAATGCATAATTTGACATATCTGAGGATATATATTCTGAATTTCATGAAACATAGGTATATTACTTAGTAAGCTGACTTGATATTGTGTGTTTTGCACGTCTAATGTTCATATTCTCAAAACGGTGGCCATTTATATATTCTTAGCATAATGACATTTCTAAGTAAATATTTTTCCTAATTTCATCAACGTTTTAGTAAGCTGTCTAGACTTTTATATTTTGTCTTCTTCTTCTTTGTTTTTTCGTTCATATTTTCTATATAAAATGTATTAAAAAATTTCCGAACATACGAAATATTATAAAAAAAATACAGTTTTACATAAGAATTGGTACATATAATATGTGACTTATGAAATTGACTTTAAAATGTTCTTCTTCATACAATTTTTCTTAGAGGTTGATTGAAAATATTTTAATCACATGGTATAGCTACGCAAACATTTTTCAGAACAGCTTTGTTCTGTTCAAAGGTCGGTTTTGTTAGGTAAAGAAATTACAACAACAATATATGGTGCTGCTCCGTGACTCCCTTCTGCGTAGAACGGTGAGCGCGCAGTTAAAACCAGCCAATGACATTGTACTCTTATCAATTACTTTCATACATTTGGAGAGTCCACAACCTTCCGTTTTGGATGACAATCGCGGCACCATTTTGAATTAAGGAATACGAATTATCGTTCTAAATATAGTTGCGTAATGGTCATATTTGCGTAATGATCTTATAAGTGGCTGAAAAGTTACAGAATACGCTTCTAGAGCTGCCAAAATAAATGTCCACATCATTCCTGACAGCGACCTCCTCTCAACCACGACCATCCAGGAACAAGTCTGGACAGTTGGAGATGAAAATTGACTCTCATTTGACCGACTGACGCCACTAGCACTCTGGTGGAGTTTTAAATTTGCGTTAGGGGAACTACGAGTAGCAAGTTCGTGTCATAGCCACTAGGAGCACTGGTAGTACAATGCTATATCGTATTGTTAAAACAACACTTTATTACTAGTGGCGCTTTCAGTCATAAAGGGCTCTACTGTATAACATTGTTAGATAAACTAGTGTCCAGACCTGTTCTTCTAAGACCATGCTCTCAACTACTCAACTTCTCGCTGTGGTGCGGGGTAGTAGAAGGGGGTTGATACAGAACCGCATTTATAAAACTGTGACTATTCCTGGTTAAATGAGCTAACCAACAACCCAGAAAGTAAGTCGTTGGCTAGCGTGAGTAGCCGCAACCGTGCCACGTACACTTCAGTTCCCAAGTTTCAAAAGAGGCAATTACTCAATGTGCAATGCCCTTGCATACAGAATCACAACCATCAGTGTTTATATTAACCGTCAACGGGGGCTATGTTAGTTATACGACCTCGTCAGTTGACAGAACTTCTTTTCTTCTCACCACTACGCTGGGGATGAATGTTGGATGCTATGGCCAATATGTTTTCGGCTTAATGTCTGGTGTACGAACTCTTCACGTCTCGTGGTAACCAATGGAAGGAACGATACACAAGCACCAATAGACGGTGCGTATGGTTTATGGACAGGGTAAAGGGATGCCAACAGGCGGTGCGTGTGGTTTTGTAGAGGGTAAGAAGTATAGGGGGGTCTACGACCTCGTCAGTTGACAGAACATATTTAGAGAAGGCGTGCAGAGTGGTTCGTGGAGGGAGTAAGGGGAAGAGTAAGGAAAACGTTCGGTGAAATGACGAGGTCGTAGAAATGACCTTTTCCGCCTTCACGCTCAGTTTCAATTCACATTGCCTGTGACAAAAAGCAAAGTAAACTATTTCAAAAGTATACATTCTGTAGTTACAAATCACCCAGAATTACTGAACCGTCTCAAAATATAACGTGTTAATAAATATGTTAAAATATCCTATGTATTTTCTTCTGTGAGAACAGACATATGACAAGGAGTTATTATTCGTACTTGCTTGACACTGTATCGCAGCAGTTGGAGATTAGAGTAATTTTTAAACGACTTTTTTTGGTAGTTGCAACAAAAGTTCAATTTTTGTTTCAAGTTATACTAATTACATAACACGTAAAAGAAGTTCCTATTATTGGTCGGTAGCAATGTCGTGTGCGAAGTAGAGGTGACCCTTCGTGTTATTATCAGTAAATTAGACTGTTTAATACAGTATTTTATGTAAGGTATTTGTCCAAGAATGCATTAAACTATGTTAGGATGTCCCTTTACGGCAGTTTGTGAAATACAACTGTTTCACAAAGGCTCTAATAACCCTTGTGATATAGTTCTTGATTAAATAGACCCATAAATGTTGTTTTCGCTTTTTCATAAGGTATAAGTTCACAAAATTTGTCGATCGAATGATAACCTTCCTGTGCAGTGTTACTACGTATCCAGTATAAATACTAAAGTTTCGCTTCTGGTGAATTAAGAATTTAATTTAGAAATGTAAACTACTTATCACGCTGCCTAGTTCGTCAAGGACGTAATAAAATTCTGATTATATATGTATAGTAAAGCATTTTTCCCTGCCTAAGTATCATCGTTCAGTTAAATTTAATTCTGAAGATAAGTAGGGGTTTGTAGATGTTTTACTATGATGCTATTTAGAACTCCCAGAATTAAATTTTAGGAAAGTTTGAGGCGCAAACATTTGAAATAAAAAATAAAGGAGAAAATAACTTACAAGACTTAGACTATTACTAAGCAGTTATGAAAACTTGATGACTAAGATGTGATGTAAATAAGGTTATAAAATCCGATAAATATTCTCCATATTCCCTCAAATCATCTGTAAATTAATTTTCAATCGCAATAAAATATTCACACACACGTGTAGGTGTAATAAATATATACAGGATGGAATGTAAATGGCGAGAAAGATCGCAGATACAGTTAGATATAGGCAAAGGAAAAACTGATCTTCAGAATTAAATTTAACTGAACGATGGTATTTTGAAGAGCCTTGTTAGGCCATCACACCCAACATGCAATGTTGTTTGGAAGTGACTGTACTTTCATAACGCTCGGTACAGGAAGAAAGGCTGAACTGTGTGTAGCGTGATCGAACGAAACATGAAAGGGAGAGAGAGATGCGAGGAGGGAAGATAGAACAAACCAATACGAAGCGCTGGCGAGAGTAATTATACCTGCTCGTCCCGTGGTCAATGCCGACGAAAACTTCATTAAACGAAACGGAATAACAAGCATGCAATGTTATTCTGCGCGGCCACAGGAAGTGCCTTAGGTAAGAGTGGGATATAAAACGGTCAGACAGCCTTGTGTAGTTAGTGGGTTTGAGTGAGTTACTGATTAGTACCCATTGATTGGTGAATTGGTAGAAAAAAATCCGGAATAGTATTTAGCCAGTTCAACTTCTCTTCCAAAACATAACACACCCATATTAATATATGTTTAAAATTTACCTTTTTTAAAGCGGTAATTAAATAAAAACTAATCACAATTGCTATAAACGTAATATACACAATCGCGTTTAACAAAATAAACACTCCTCAACGCTGTCACACAACGCGATATTTTTAATAAACTAAATATATCGAATATTTACTTGAACGTTTTTGAAATTAATCAAACGCCTGTGCAAGCAAAATCAAACAAATATTAGGAACATTCATGAAATACACATTTTCGCACCAAAGTTAGCAATAAATATTAATTTTTTAGTTTACCTCACAAACATGTGAACGAAACATTATTCTTTCCATTTCAATTTATAATATATTTTTTAATTCCGTGAGGAAAATCTTTCTAATGTGGCAAAAATTTATTTTTATTTTTAAGTATTCTGTTTAACCTATCTGTAAATCACTAAGGGCGCAGTAGCTTAAGAGGGCGTGGTACATAATTCAACGCTAAAAGCATTAATCTATAACTGTAGGTTTCTTGAAGCCAATTAGTGAGAACTAATCAATAGCAATCGTAGACAATAGTTTTAGCCAACGTTTTAAACAAAATTGTTTCCAGTGTTTCGAACTTCTGAGGCACAATCTCTGACGCCAGAACCTCGTGAATTTAACTGCGGCGCAAGAGATCACGCGTTACGAATGAGTAATTCTGGTTAAATATTTACTCGCAAAGTTGGCAAATACCATTATCTAGGATTGTCATTGAGTATTCTATCCATACTGGCTTCGAAAAAAGCGTAGAATCAATATATGTTTTCGGCGTTTATTTATCTACCACGCACTCTTGTAACGAATGGACATACTACCACAATTATAGAGTAATATTGAATTAAAAATTTTTATGTTTAAGGTACCGTATCAAACAAATGTCAACGTCAAATAGATACATCTCTGTATAGGCTAGACTATTATATATGTGTGTGTGTATATATATATATATATATATGAAAATAACAGCAACACTCTAAGTAGATAAACGTGCAGTACAAATGCATGTTTACTGAAGTATACAACTGATTACTAGACATGTGTTTTCTACGAACGTACACAATGAGTTAATGTACTGATTTCAAATTTCCGCGTTTGACGCATGGGAACAGCAGAGAGATAAGAGTCAAAATTCCTCGTTGAAGAGAAGAATATCGACTCTATTCACTGTACGCGCTTAAGGCTCAGTTTCAGTCGCCATATTGAATTTTATAATTTTTCGCTTTTTTTCGAATTCTGAGAATAAAAATTTTAAATCGGCGACTATGCCGCAAATTATATTTACCTCGAGCCACAATACAAGCATGGCAATCGAGCTAGTATTGTACAGTCAGGTCGCAATTTGCCGGGAAAATCATGAATATAAAAGTATTTGCCACACAGATTGTGGCGTTATTATATGTTATCAGCTGAATCGCAGTGACTGTACTGTAGCTCAAGGTTATAGAACATGAGGTATAGTCACATATTTAAAAATGTTCTTCTTAGAATTAAAAAAAAGCGAAAAATAATAATGTTCAATATGGCGAATGAAACCGAGCCATAACTGTCATGCAAGGTGTTTCTTGCCCTCATCCTGTGAGACTGTAGGCGGCGACAATAAAACTTAATGTTTTCCAGCGGAAGCATCTCGTTTAACAACTAACGAATTAAGGCGATATTTTTCGAGTTACATCAGACTAAAGTAGCAGTTTTAGCCACCTTCTAGTGGCCTAAAAACCATGTTTCTAACAAACGTACTGAATATCAAATTTTTAGAAGTGTTAGATGTGTGGTTTCAAGTGGTACGTGTTATATTCGCTACTACACGTAACATGAACATGTTTCGCTTTTTTAATGTGGTGTTCAGAATTCAGAACATAACCTAGCGTCTATAGCATATATATATATATGTGTGTGTGTGTGTGTGTGAGAGAGAGAGAGAGAGAGATAACACATGTACACAAACATACATAGATGCATACATGAAGTGAAACCTGTCCAAAACGAACCTCGGTGTGAGTTAGTTATATTTTTCAGCAGGTACTCATTGCACACAGTTGATGTAGCAGTCGAAATAGAGATAATTCAAAAATTAAAGGGAGTATTATAACAGTCAACGATTTTAGTAAACAGGTTTCGGTGTGTATTCCATCCCCGACTTCCTATTTAGGCCTACCCAACGTATATCATAAATGGACATGTGTCACTTTTGCATTTACTAAATCACTTGTGCGACACAGTGGATCAGCCAATATACAGTGCCTGGTCGCTTGAGGCAGGTGTGAGTGGCGATGCTCCAATCCTACAACACAACCTGTGCCCAGCGCAGTTAGAGCGTACCGCTATTCGTTGTTCTGCAGGTTGCCTAAATGCCAGACTCCCACTTGCAATTGAAATTTGACTATTTCAGTGGCTCTTTTTTGTGTCCATGACCATACAAAACATATTTAGTAAAATCTGTGAACCAGATATATAAACGGGCCCCAATTAAATATCAGAATTCGCTATTGGCACCGACGCAGCGCAACGCAAGTGCAGTGCAAGTTAAACGAGTCTTCTATTGCATGTGTGTGAGTATTTAATTCAAATGCAATTTTGAGTGGCATCCATAAAACAGCGATACATAATCGGCCCCCAGTGATATACAGCACTTAATGGTAAATACAGTAACTGTTCTCTTTGTCGCAACACTGAAGTGAATTGTTTTTCTGCCGACGAAACAGAACATTGCGTTCTCGGCTTTGCTTTTTTATTTAACTACTGAAACTAAATTGTGTTGCTTTTTGACTTCCACCTACTCCTCTGAGATATAAAACACTGTCGCCAACACTGAAAGAAAATATTTGTAGGTCGTCTTCCCTGCAAAATTATTGTGTGGCAACCCCAATTTGTTTTGGTGGCCACAATATATTAGTGGAGTCAACAAAATAAATTTGTGGTGAACACAATATAAATTTTGCAGGGTAAGTACCCATAAAATGTTTTGCATATGCCACAAACTATATTTATTTTTTTAAATCAAACATCCCTTGCCGTCAGCAAACGAGCAGTGACAAACTGTGCGCATGAAAATATAATTATCTTGTGCAGAACGCATCAATCGTGTGACATTGAGGGTGTAAATGTTATACATGTAGTGTACAACCGATGGTGCGCATTAACGTTGTGTTTGAATGCGCTGCGTTTCGTTATAAAACTGTCCGCTTCCGTATTCTGGAAGTTCCGTCTTGAAGGCAGTGCTTACCACGTGCTTCAAATACACAGTACTGTGCAGGAATTTCCTTTGTTTGCTAATCTATAAAACATACGCCCATTGTGCCAATGTACGAAAATAAAATACATTTCAGACAAGGACGAAATGTCGTTGTTAAAATACCACGCACGTCGCGTTACAAACACTTTTAAGTCCTCGCACACAGCTTCAACTTCTTTCCAGACGGACGTACTTCAAACTATACTGACTAGATGTATATAAACTCTGATGTAAACGTAACTGAACTTCGCTGCAGACTTCCCACCAACACAATTATTTGTTTACCGCTTAAAGTCTCATAGTAATCAAGGATCGGCGGGAATCTTGGACATCATTCCAGTGCTTGGGGTTTTGTGGCGATGCGGCATTTGACACGTGTTTCACAGTCGACCTCAATCTGAGTTCCGCATACATCCCGTTAGTACATTTTGAAGTACGGAAGACTGAAAAAACCCATTTTAGCCATGTTGGAGAGTTTAGAAACAGTCTTTTAATGAGCGTGTTGTCTTAACAATGAGGTTCCAATCTTGTCTGAAGTTTTTTTTTTCTTTTCGTGTGTTGGCACAATGGGCACACGTGGAATATTTTCGTAGAAAAAAAATTGTTCACGAACACAGTACAATGAATCTGAAGCGTGGAGTAGGCGGCCGCCTTAACCAGGGTGTTATAAAATAATAAATTATCGAAATTATACATTTTTCCAGTTTATGTAGGTTTCCGTCTTATGGCGGGTGTATACCTGTTTGTCTGTAGTGCGTTGTAGTGTATGTGTTTTTCAGTTTGCGTAGAAGTATTTTTCCACTGATCATATAGTAGTTCCTAATATTGATATCCGAAACATTTTTCTTAAATGTTGCTATACATGTTGGACTAATGCGTCAATTGCCCGCATAATACATGTTTGCTATTTTGTCTGTCTGTTATTTATTAATACAGTCATTTGTGACAATTCTAATCATTCATAGTTGAAGAAATCGGAAAGCTTTGGTATCGAAGCCGTTTCCAAAAAAAATGTGACTGTTCATTACACCATCTTTCATTGGATGGATAATGAACGGGCAGGTTGCATTGTATTTGATTATCACTTTATTTATCTCACAACTGACTGCACGGTCTCTGGTCCAGATACTGTATAACCACTTTCAGTTGAAGGATAATTGCCGTCATCGTTCGTGAGATGAGCAATCTGTAAGAAATTCGTCGCGAGATCGTCTATTATTAAGGTATATTCGAAGTTACGTTTGTATATAAGAGACCAGTAAACGTGCATCCACAAAGGTTGTCTACGATAAGAAAACACACTTCAGAATACTTGTGGAAATTATTTTTAAGACAACACGCACATTGGAAGCATTATTTTAAGGCCCTCAAACTGGTTAAAATTGGATTATTTAGACGGCTGTTTCTCTCTCTCTCTCTCTCTCTATATATATATATATATATATATATATATATATATATATATATATATATATATATATATATATATATATATATATATATATATATATATATATATATATACCGGATTCGTTCGCAACTGATGTCAATAAATACATTGGACTTTGCTACAGTGACGGGTTCAATAAATGGACAGGTTTGCTGTTTAAAGCGCCACAGTGAAAACGTTATGGCTGGAACACAGCACGCGAATTTAACACTTTGAGCGTAAAGCCGATGTCACAATACATTTGCCAGCCGGCTTCGCTCGTAGCACCTCTTCGATTTTCACCTCACACACAAAAACACACACTTCACCAGGCAGCCACCTTAAGATTCGACTATATCCTGATGTACTAGTTGTAGGTTGTCAAGTCGTAATACTAGTTTTAGAGAAAAATAAATAATGTGTCCAGGAAGAAACCATTTTAAGTATATGTGAAATGACCATTTTCCCTTTGTCAGGAAAATGGCATTTCATGAGACATAATTTTATGTATGTGGGCGCTTTAGTTCCGCGCCTGCCGCAAGGAGGGCGCCAGCACACGTGAGCGTTGTTTTCGGTGGCGGCCACCAGGTGTGGTCAGGGAGGGAGCGCGCGCGGCTGTGGAAGGGAGTTGCTTGCGAGTCGCGGGAG
>PNEQ01090089.1:0-13008 GCA_003012365.1 Medauroidea extradentata
ATATTTCATTAAATTATATGTGTACGCTACTTCGTTACACTTTTATTAACTATGGCTGGAACCGACTTCAAAAAATAACATAATGGTGTATTACTGTCCTAATAAGTTGAGTGTATTGTAGGTAGTCTAAAAAACGTAATTATTTTTTACTTTCTAGGTCATTTTTTTAGATATTATTTTTCATTCTGTGTTATTTTTTTTAAATTATCTGTCTGTCTGGATTTTTTCTGAGTTCCGGTGCCTACCTTCCTCATTCGTGCTGTTGTTTGAGTTACATTGTGTCTTCGCAGTCCAAGTCAGTCCATAATATCCTTGACCACAGTTAGGTACCTACCTAATCTTGGATTGTCATAAACCTATTAATATCTCAATCACTATAGATTTCCTATTAGATTTTGAGGAGTTCCCTGGCGTACCTTTAAAATCCATGGTCCAATGCCCATGAAATTAAAATGGGACTCCACTTGAAAATATCCCCTTTCCAACAGTAAAAAAATTTACAAATCAGTTTTTAAATGATGGAGTCCTGAGGTAACAAACATAACAAACAATCGAATTGATAACCTACGCTGAAAAAAATACTTATTAGTCACTGCAAAATATTTTGTTAAAATGGAGCTTACCAAATTTTTTTTGTAGTGACCACAAAAAAATTTTGCTCTCCCAAATAATTTTTGCAGTGACTACAAAAAAATTTTGTAACCACTGCAAAAAAATTTGGTGAGGTCCATTTTAACAAAGTATTTTGCAGTGACTTATAAGTTTTTTTTTCAGTGTACACCTTTTCATGAAGTCGGTTAAAAAAGAAGATTAAAAACCTCCGTTTAGCCTTCCGTGGAGAGAGCAAAAGACTGCAGAGGGGTAGCGACGCATCACCAGTGAAAATAAAATTGTGGTTCGGGTATGATCTCTCTTGTGGTGTAATAAATAATTCTCGCCTCCACCACCGGAACAGTTTACTCCTGCGACCATTCGCAATCACAATATGAGGTGCAGCCGCAATCGTCTAGACATCATTCTTGACCAGAATCGGCCAGGAAACTGTCGCTTCAGTGGAATTGCGTTTGTGGCATGATACATGTCCCCACACGAAGCGCATGCGGCACACGGCAACACATGTAGCATGCGGCACCATACCTTGCCGCAGACGACAAGCCGCGTGCTACACACAGCCGACAGCTGTCGTCAGCCGCATGCGACATGTTGCCAAAATGTTGCTTCAGTGGAATTGTGGCTTAAGAAGCGAAACGGGCCGGAGCTCATGCGGGATTTAAAGTTTCAACACATTAGTGGTCAGTACAAAAACTCATATGCGAACCACCTGCTCCTGTATACTTCTGCAGCACCTGCGGATGACAGAAAACATAAATACCTTTCTGTGGTTAAGTGTTATTTAATAAACTGTAAACTTACTGTAACATCTGAAACACATATTGTTCTCAAAAAATGCTGACTTATTTGTATGTTCAACAATATTTACAGCTATTATAAACTATGTGTACATCTATTTATAGCTTTCATGTCAAACTCTTTAGCCGCATTTTTTTTGTTCTAACTAAATATATTTTGTACTTTATATATTTAACATAAAAACTTACCTTTTCCTGTACCAGTTGACGTTTTTTGTTTCGCCTTTTCCCTTCTGTACGAAGCAAGTAAACTTACGAGTTTCTTTTTACATGCTTTGGCCGGTTTTCCTACTGAAATGGCTATGTTTTGCCAAGCGTCTTCCTTCACGGTTTTTTGTAGTAATCCTTATCAGTAGGATCCCATAAAACTGTTTTGGTTCTATAGATTTCAATGAACTGTAACAAGGTACCTTCTGTCCAGTCATCTATGCTCGCTCTTGGCTTGTTGGCAGGCTGAACTTACCGCGGACGCGTCCAAACTAGAACTGCGAATCCCTTTGTGTTCGTCGAAAAAACCGACAGCCGGCGCGGCGGGTTGCACCGAGCACTACGCGAGCCACTCGTTGGACGATCGCAGCGCGCTCGCAACCGCGTACAAACTAGGCGAACATGTTACATTACACGTTGCATTACAGGCTCAGTTCGCCTAACGTATACGCGGCTTTAGGCCCGTTGATGATCTCAGTCAAAGTGAACATTGCGAAGTGAACAGTGAAACTTTTATTTCCTGGAATGTTAACCATAACAGTCATCTCAATGAACAACAAAATGTTTTGACTGAATCACAAGGATTTTCACTTAGTAATTACCAACTGATATAAGATCCTAGTGCAGCTGGATCACTCACGACACAGCTTAGTGAGAATGAGAACATAGAAATGGAAGTTAGGCCTACTACCAACCCCAGTAGGATCATTCAAACATCAGAAATAACAGACGATAGGCAGGTAGAGAAATGTGTAGGTCAGCCTGTTGGAGAAATTATAGGAGATGAGCAAATAGAACATGTTGAAGGCGACAAGGAAGAAGACCTGGAACAACACGAGACTTGCAAAAGGCGGCCCACAAAAGGAATCAAAAGAAAATTTAAAGAGCGAACTCGCGAAATTAAAAAGAGGAAGGTAAACTCCAACCAAGACTACATTAGTGCTAAAGGTGAACAGAAATGTGGCAAAGAATTCAGTGATTATCAGTGTAAATGTAATGAAGTAATTTTCGCAGAAGAAAAAAAGAAAAAAGTTTTCTCTAATTTTCAACAGAGTGGTTCGTATGAAGCTAGATGTAATACAAGGTGTGGTCAAGGAAGTTCCCATTAAGCGTAAAAGAGTAAAGGGCTCATAAAAGAAAACAGCTTCAAGGAAGTACTACTTGTCAAACAAGAAAGTGCGTACGAGTATATTAATACATACAAGTATCTAGCTGTGTTACTGACAAAGCGTTGAGGAAAAAGGAAAGTACAATTGCTGATGGGCGAGGAAGAGGTGGAGAACACAATAAATTACCGAGCGCCAAAATTGAAGAGGTGATACAACATTTTTCGAATTTCCCAAGATATATGTCCCATTATTGTCGTTCATCAACGAAAGCAGAGTACTTGCACCCTGAAACGACTCTATGTGTAATGTGGAATATGCACTGCAAGGAAAATGATAAACCTGTTACGCTTGAGATGTACAAGAAAGTTTTTTTTCACCAAATTTCACCTTAAGCGCAAACCACTCAAGAAAGACTCATGTAATGTTTGTGACCGTATGGTTATTCAAAAAAACAATGCATCTACTGCTGAGGTACAACATGCTGAAGAAGAGAAACAAAAAACACCTAGAAATGGCAGAATATGCAAGACAACTAATAAATAAAAAGTTCAAAGATGCTAAAAACGACATATCAAAAGAAACTGAATGTATTTACATCTATTTAGAGAAAACGCTGCCTATACCAAGAATACCAACAAATGTTGTCGTTTATAAAGTACAGCTTTGATTTTACAACTTTGGTATTCATGTTTCTCAAGATAATGGGTACTGTTGTACTTGGGTAGAGGGGCATGCTGGCAGAGGAGCCCAAGAAGTTGCTTCTTCTTTACGGAAGTACATTCTCAGTCATATCATTAAGTAAAGATAAGACTAGAGTGGTCTTCCATATCAGAAGAATCGTGACCGTGCTACGGAAATTTTTTTGGGTAGTTCACAGGTTCGCACACAGAGGCGCTAATGTCGTCCAGCCGAAGCCGGTGGTCGCTGACGTCACAGCCATCACCCCCGCACCTCCTCCCCAAGCAACGTGGTTGCAAGCCGCTCGGCCGTCGGCAGCAGGTCATTTTAAATGTCCGTCCCGTTACGGATTACCCTGTGCTCCCCCACCCCTTGTCAAAGACGAGCCTTCCTTTCATTGCAGGCTCCTGTGTCGCTGTACGACGTAGTTCTGGCCGCGTGATTCATGCTTCACTACTGGTCACCATGGCGTGTGCTAGTTACAATAAGTATTGGATCACTAGCTGTAAGAACAGACGAGTTAATGTTGTTGACAACATTTACATGTTTTCTTTCCCTCGGAAAGATAAGCTAGTGTACTAGTAGTTCTATTTTAAATTGCCGTAACTTAACTATTTTTGTAATTTCATTTCCCGTGAATTGATATCAAAAGGCAACTTTAAACCTACTTCCATTAAACTGAAATAATTCAACTCGGCAGTAATGGACGACTTGAAAAGAGGCGGAACTTCAGTCAGGATACCGCAGTCGAACATAACCTTCATTTAGCTGTTTGGCTTCACATGTCCCGGATGAGATGTACGTCAAGAAAATTGATTACTTGTTTGGAATTTGCCGTTTTTTTTTTTCAGGTAAAAATTAATCTTATGTAATTGCGTATCTTAACCATGATATTGAAACTAATATTTTTTACCCTTGCGTGCAAATCTATGAATGCGCAACATTTTTGCTATCTGCAATTACCAACTAACAAATCAGCATGTTTGTAAACAAGCTTTGTTTCCCACAGTACTTTTCCCCTGCGGTGACGTCAGGGGGCATGTACTTCAAGTCGTCCATTGCCAAGTTTTGATTTATAATATAATTTTTCGGTTTTGCGTAACACTCGTAGACATAACGTACCTAAGAAAACATAACATGAACCACACGTAGGCCTATGTATAATTTTCTAAAATTAATGCTATGGTAGTTACCTATTTCAGCAATTGAAATATTTTTTTTTACATTCTATCTATGTTAACGAAATTATGTAAATTTGCTCGTATGTAAGTGTGGCTTTAGCATAATTTTTTGAGGAAGGAGAGCTACGGTTTAAAAATACTGTAATTTTATTAATATATTGCATTTTGTATTTGTGATTAAGGGGGAGACCACGCAAAAATTTGTTTTAACAAATTTTAAATTTGTACCAGATATGGTTTGTTTTGTAGACGTTCACTGTAACTATTTTATACAATAATGGACATTTTCTAGCGTCCATAATTATCATATAATGGCATATCAAAGTCCAAATTTGTATAAAACTCTTTTATACAAGAAACTAAAACCAACTGACATACAGAATAGGAACAATTCACACTGCAGAAAAGTGCTATGGTCTACGTCAATACATGAATTAAATGACTGCATTGAAATTTTTTTTGTATTTGTAAAGATTTCAGAACATGGCACATTTTTATTTGGAATTCAGCAATTTAAAAAAAATTCATATAAATATTCAATGTGTGTTTTTATTTATGTCTAGCCGTAGCACGTGACAATGTTGTTCACCATTAATTACTTCATTTCTGTATGTCAGTTTTCGTCTCTTGTATAAAACAGTTTTGTTCTAATTTTCTGTTTGACATGTCACTATACAAGGGCAATGAAGGCTAGAAAATCCTCATTCCCGTAATAAATATTCAAAATATATGTCTACAAAATAAATCATATCTCTTACAAACATAAAAATTACTAGAACAAGTACAATTTTGCAGCTATCCACTGCAATGGCGAGTCAATAAATGAGCATGTGGAGATTTTCATTACGTACCATTGAATAAGAGGGTGTACATTTATTAATGCCTAGTATTCAGTTACCACCAACTGACATTAACTAATTTTATTTTATATATTCTGTACTTATTCCATAACATAAATTGCTCAAAAATTATTACTGTCTTTGATTAATAATTATTACCAGCGAATAGAGCCAATGGTTAAGGTGGATTCACACATAAAGCTGTGCTACGCTGTGCTGTGCTGCGCTGGCCTGCGATATGTCTCGTGTGTTTCACACACAAGGCTGTACTGTGCTGCGCTGGCTTGCGATATATCTTGTGTGTTTCACGCAGAGTAGAGGTGTAGTCGCTGGAAGAACATGGCTTGTGGTGAACTGAAGTATGCCGGCGATAATCTGAAATGTTTAAATGAAAGTGATTCAGACAACGAGGAAGAGGAAGGATTGTTGTTAGCAGCCCTAATGGATGACGAGAAAAAGAAGCGGATGTGGGTGCATCCAATTTGTCGTAAAAGATTGACATTGGGAGAGTTCCACCATTTGATGTTGGATCTGGAAAGTGACGAAGAAAAGTTTAGAAACTATTTTCGGTTAAACATCGCAGAATTTTATGAACTTCTTGGTTTGATCGAAGATAAGATCAAGAAGAAAGACACTCATTGGCGGAAGGCCATTTCTCCAAAGGAACGGCTTGCTGTATGCTTAAGGTAAGTAGGTGTGTAACAATATGTACGGAAAATTAATAAATGTAGCATTCATGAAATAACATAGATTAAAACACTACTTTGCAAGAATGTTGTAGGTGAAAGTAAGACATTTGTCATTTATGAAATAACATTGATTTAAAGAACATTGTTGTGCAACAATATGTATACGTAAAGAAAGTAATGTCACATTTCTTAAAAAACATTGATTAAATAACACTTTTATGCAACAATATGTAGGTGAAAGTAAGTTTATAAGTTTATTTACTATAGAACATTATTAGTATGTAAATTATTGGGTACCAAAGGATTGCCACGTTCGCTGAAAACCTTCAAACGGATAGGATGACCGTCCAAGTGGATACAGTTGTATTCCCTCTTGGTCCCCGACAGTACTTGGAACGACAGGGAGTACTTCTTCTAGAATCGCAGAAGACTGCACTAAGAAGTAGCTGAATACAACTCCTCCTCAGCAGATGTCACTGCAGAGAAAATTTGCCGTTTCACTCTCATTTGCAAGTGGACTGGTAGTGTTTTTGTTGTTTCACACATGGACGTAAAGAAGTAGTCCAAAGGATCACGTTGCTTTTGCATGTCTTTGTGTTGTTGCCTTTCAGTTAGGTAAGCAATCACCTTGTCGGAACTTGAACTTTGTAGAGTAGGTGTACGCTTACGAAGCTTTACAGGTGGTGGTACGCTGCCCTCATCACTAGGCAAAGCCTTGTCTGCTTCGTTACTTCCTTCTGCATTTTCAGGGAAACCTATATCGAGCTGAGATTCTTCAACAATTACAGGCTCTTCACTTGTCTGTAAGTTAGTTTGGGTCCTGGAAACAACAGTACGCCACTGTGAAATAACTATGTGCTTGCTGTCCAAATAATCACTAACACAGAAAGACAGTGAATAAATGTAACAACATGATAGCGGTAGTAGACAAGATAAAGTGGAACGTATTTCATTGAGGTATTAAAGCATACTGGTATTCGGCAACCTAACAGAAAAGGCGACGTAACGATGTAACAAAGTCACATGTGCATCAATTGTTTCAATGAGGTTTATTCTGCAACCTACCTACACGCAACATGACATGCACGTGTGGTTGACACCATCAGGATATCATGTTTCCTACAATGTAACCTGTCGAGGTCCTATTTATATACACTGTACAAAATGTATGACATTTGACGGAAAGCATGCAGTAAGAATGTCTCCATAAAACTTAACTAGTGTACGTAAATACTACCATATTGACATACCGAAAGTAAGAAATAATTACCTGAGAAACGATCATGTACGTCTGTTAAGGTACTTGTCCGTAATATAATAAAATTATACATAAACTTGTATAGGTTGTGCTATTGAGATACAAAATTAACCTTTCATAGGAACAGAAATAATCTACACTACCTTTATTGTAGTATCTCTGAAAAAAATTGTTATGAGCCTTTACGTCTGTTATTATTACACTCAGCTGTATGAATTTGATAGCAGAACATGTCACTTGAAAGTTTTAAATACACATTTAGTAGAACTTAAGTGTTTACCCAAGAAATTATTGTAATGTCCTAAAAAGAAGGCATAGCAAATACACAACCCCCGACATTTAAAACACTGCTAAGTAAAATCGAAGACCAACAATTTGTGTTGTTACTTACTGTCTTGTTGAAAAGAAAGGCAACAGAAATTGCATTTCCTTTTGAAACTTCCACGGCCTAGTTTTAGTGGCAGCCTGTCCGCTTTTAGATTCCTTCTGTCGTTTCATTGCCTCCCTGAAGCTGTCCCTCAAACCTTTCCATTGAAGTTTAATGGTTTTTGCTGAAACAATTTATTCATCTTTGTTTCAGGTTATTCGTTACTGGCATCTGGTATACGACAATTGGCTACAGCTACAGAATGGGTTCTTCAACAGTACATGCAATCATTCATGATGTTTGCACTGCAATTTGGGATGCTCTGCAGCCTATCGCAATGCCTTCACCATCAACTGAAATGTGGAAACAAATTGAAATTGACTTCCGTGAACTGTGGCATCATCCAAATTGTGTCGGTGCGATAGACGGAAAACACGTTCGCATCAGGGCACCCCCAAAGAGTGGTTCCACGTACTTTAATAACAAACATTATTTTTCAGTTGTGTTCCTTGCAGTTATTGATGCGCGATATCGTTTCGTGGCAATTGATGTTGGATCAGAAGGAAGGAACAGTGATGGTGGTGTGTTTTCAAACAGTACATTGGGCAAAGAACTGGTTGAAGGTAAACTACAACTTTCTCCAAACAAGCCATTATTAGCGGGAGGACAACCTATGCTACATGTATTTGTCGGCGACGAGGCATTTCCGCTGAAAATCAACCTGATGCGACCCTATCCTGGAGAACAAGTGCGTGGAAACATAACAAAATCCATCTTCAACTATCGCCTCTCTCGTGCGCGTCGCGTTGCCGAAAATGCCTTCGGAATATTGCTGTCTGAATTCGGTGTTTACGATCGCCCATTTCGGTGTCATGTTCACCTTGTTGACAAGATTATCAAGGCTATTTGTGTCCTACATAATTTCATGAGAAGAAATGTGGACATCCATTCATGCCACTCAAGTGAAGAAGAAGGGACAAACTGTCAGGGTACAGCCAATTCCCAGTGCTTACTGGCGTTTGAACACCAAGGTTTAAGGGCTTCTCAACAAGCCTACTACATACGTGTCAGCTTCGACGAGTACTTTAATAGTCGCGAAGGTGGAGTCGAATGGCAACGTGCATACGTTACGAGGGGCAAACGTTATAATTGTTGATGATATACTTAGCTGACTTAGTAACCTTGCAATGAATGTATGACTGCAGTGCACAGTTTTCTATATTAGGTGGAAAACATTCATAGATGTGTATGTATTTTGTGATAACGAATCAATAGTTGTCAAGATTTTCATAAACTTACATTCAACATTACAGTATTTGAAATAATACACAAAAATGCTGTGTTTGTTATAGCTTTCATGAACCCATAGTTTTCATTGCAGTGCCAACATCATTATTTATTCTTCATTAGTTTTTGCAATTGTGATTATGTAGATAACGTACTATAATAATATCGTATGGGGAGTGTACCCGAAGGCAAAGTAGGCCTATCGTACCCTGAGTGCAGATTTTTTTAATGGGTGCCCATAGGCATCAGCACGCCCTGAAGGATGACGTAAAATGAGCCCTACAATAAAGCAATGACGCAGTGATAAAGATGGAGGAGACGGGAGATCCCCAAGAAAACCCGCCGACCAACGGCAACTCCGCCACTTTTCCCACATGCGACAAATCCGGGTTGCGAACCCACCGGATATCGAACCCGGATCGCCTTGGTGGGAGCCGAGTGGTCTGGCAACGCGGGCACCGCGGCCCCACGGTGTTGTGTACACAGGTTCCGAACTATGGCCGTCGGCAGTATATACTCATTTCGTTTGGGGAAAAAGGAGTAGGTAGGGAAAGATAGAGGACGACTTTCAAAAGGTGTTATAATTTTATGGGTAATAAATTACGTTAATGAGTAAAGTTTTATTTGTAAAACCATTTTTATATGTGACTTTTAATGATGCCCTGCAACCCACTTGTACTTACCGACGGCCATGTTACGAATATAAATATGTATATAATTTATATTACTTGCAATCAACTATGAGATACAACTAAACATGTCTTTACGCAGGACAATTTATATTTGATTGTTGCCTTCCTATATAGTAGGCATACTACTCTAGAAACACGTGCGAATTGCACACACACACACACACCAACACACACACCTAAACACCTACACAACACACACACAACACACACAAAAAACGCACACAAAAAGACGCACACGTCAATGTTTGAGCGCAAAAAAAAAAGTGTTTTCGTCATACACATACAACAATTGGGCACTTACTATCTTTTCCCAATAGTGTAGCAATCTCGCTCGACGCATTTTCTGTTCTTGTTTTGTCTTTATATTCACTTGAATGTATGTCGTACAAACACTGATGTTTCATCACTTCCTCTATTAACTCCTCCATATCAACTTATCTTCTCTACGACACTACTGACGTTTGGTGCACAACAGCAGAACGGAATATTGTTGCTGTGCGCATGCGCACCTCAATACGTAGCGCGAGTCGAGATGTAAAAATCGCTCGGCCGGCGAATTCGCTCGCATAGCGCCGCGCCGCGCAGCACAGCACAGCGTAGCATCGCGTGATGTGTGAACCGTTTCACCTAGCAACATGCCACGGGATTAAAAACATAGTATAGCACGGCATAGTGCAGCGTAGCACAGCTTTATGTGTGAATCCACCTTTATTGGTGAAAAGAATTTTGCAATAATTTGTTCCAAAATGTCTTATGTGCACATCAGCATCTCTGCTTTATGAAGAAGCGTAGCTCGTTTTACTGCACCAATCAGAACATCGGTTACTGTGACAGCACACGTCTGTAATTTGCGTGTATAGGTACAAGAAGCAAAAAAATAAAACATCCCATCTCTGACCACGAAGCAGAGCTGCATAGGTGCACATAAAGCATTTAAACAAATTGTTTCGAAATTTTTTAATCCCAAAATGATTGGCTCTACTGATGACAATAAAATGTTTGAGAAATTGTTAACCATATATGTGTGACAATTCTGACCTTACCGTACTACGTATTGTATAAACACTATTATATGTAATCCGCAAGCAGCTATATATTTATATGGCTTCAGGAAGCACTAGACAAACTCGCCTTATACTGTGTTACCTTTTATAGACCTACATTAAAAAGGTGAATGAACATTAAATATTTATTTAACAAACTGTTAAGGATGTGTTACGTCAACTTTAGTGAAAACATTTAACAAAAGAAAAATAGTTAGGCATTACAAATTGTGCATCCAATTGTAATGTACTCTACAACAGTTGCTTTTAAATATTTCAATGATTTGCTGAGTCGTAGCCTAAGGGAGATGATAATTGAGTGTGGTAATTACCGCTACATAAATTACACATATTTGTACCCCAATATTTAAATCTCAAGCAGTTGATGATTATTTAAGATCAAGGTTCAGCATTATTCGCTATATTGAGTTACCTTATGTTTAACATTCTTTTTAATTCGGGGATGAAAATGTGAACTTTTCAATTATATTGGAAATTCTGAACTCATTGCATTATGATACAAGCATTACAAATGGAATTTAACAGCATACCAAAATATTTTGGTTGAATACCTGGTGAATGTATGCCATGTTCAGAAAAGTATAATATTTCAGTGTCACGGAAAAAATTTGAAATTTTCAGCTCCTCTGTGGAAATGGTTTTTAAGTTTTGCAGACATATTAAGAATCGTAAGCACAATATTAACACCAAAATACTATGGGCAAACTTTTTGGCATGTTGCAAATAAGTATTTAATTTTTTTTTGCAGTTTCAGATTGAAACGGTTTTTTTTTTATTATTGTATGTCAATGATCTTCGTGTAAGCTTAATTTGTTAATAATTGTCTCGAAGAACGTTTGTAATATTACATAAACCAGTCTGCCAGTTAAGTTTCTTTTTGTTATAAGACGTAACTAACTTATTATGAAATTGAGCCGGAATTTCAAGTAGTTTTTAAGTGGCATTTAGATAGTTCTAATACTACGATATTGATTAACTTGAGTTTTCAGTGTCAAAATAATTGTTTGATTTTTTTTTTTTTTTGCATTTAGTTCGTAGTTTTGCTTTCATCATAGCACATTAAAATCAAAACATTCTGAAACTTATTTTTGAAATTTATACTTTTAATTTGGCAACTCACATTGCAAGCTGTACAAATAAATAAGAACAACATCTATACCATTTAGCATACTATTTCTCAATTCGTGTTAAAATTTTCTTCTACTTGTACAATTTTTTAAAACTGTTAATTAAAATTAAGTAACACCATTAATAATTTTGAATTATTAACAGGATATTTCTCATAAATATACAAATATAGTATTACATCTAAATACTAATCCAACCAAATAAGTATGTAACATAAAGTTTTATGTTAATAAAGAGCTTATTTTTTAGCGAACAATTTCCAAAAATATGTTTGTAACATACTATAAGTGTGACAGACTGATAAAGATAATTTTCACAACACACGTTCTGTGAAGTTTAAATTGCAATTTCTTCTTGTTTATATTGATAAGAGTGAAACATATTTTAACAGCTATTTTCTAGCTTTTTCTAGCAACATGGCATGAAAAACCTGCAATTACTCTTAACAATTCTTTTTTCAAGCAAAGCACGTCAAATAAATTTGACATTAAATAAAAAAAAAACTGATCTGTCATAAAATATTGTATTATCTTATACAAATCACTGGAACTTTTTGTTGGAACTAATAGAATGTAATAAAATAGATACATTTCTAATTTATTTCAGGTACATATATATTTTTAATAAACATGTTAACACTGTTATATTCTGAATAAAGAAAATTTCGACATTTAGCAAGAGGTATTAGGTAAAAGGTATATTAATTTCGAAAGTAATAATCTATTCTCTATTTATATCTCCGAGTTCAGAGCAGAGTACACATGGGAGTGTTATATAAATATGAATTTCATAACATGCATAAGATTAGTGTATTTTTTGAACAGCTCTTGTGAAAATCACTGCACGTCATCGCATTGTTTTGTTTATAGCTTTCGTGGTTCTGCAAGCGAAACATTTTCGACTAAAGCAGGTAACCCACTATGCCGTCACCGTCAGGCGCCGTCCGGCACCGACCGTCACCGTCAGTCGCCGCCTTCACCGTCATTTTTCCGGCGATAACCCACTTGCCCGTCAGAAACCGGAGCTAACCAGAAGAAATGCATCAGTTGCGATGGAGAGTTCATCAGATGAGGAATTGCTAGTAATAGCCGCAGCATGTG
>PNEQ01090090.1:0-13008 GCA_003012365.1 Medauroidea extradentata
AATTTTCTGTTCCCCTTCTTTATGTACTTCTATACCCCTGCACCATGATTTTATATGTCCCTGCCTCACATGTATAGTGCTCCTATCCTACAATGTTGTGTGTCCATACCCTGTAAATTTCTGTACCTCTGCCTCCAAAAATGAAGTCGTAACTAGAAAATACTCTTTGAGGAAAGTGATAAACAACAACTTGAGCTAGTCCTACCATAAAATGGTTAAAATTACGAATTTTGGTATCCTATTTGTAATGCCTTTCTGCACTCATGTAGTGATGACATGTTCGTATTTAGTAGGCCTATTCTGCAACATTTTGTGGGGTAACTTGTCTTGTTAAAGGACAAGTTTGGTTAATTTTCTCCATATAATACGAAATTTACATTCTACGATTTTACTGTCAAATTCCCATATTGATGTGCTTCAAGATTTCTTCACTAAATGCCTGGAAGACATTTAATGTGTAAAACAACTCGTAGACGAAATCGTAACATATTATACAAAATCACATAACGTAATCTTGGAGTTATTTAAACAATGATCACAAAAATATAAATATAGGTTTCATGCACGTTTACCATTAGGTTAACCTCGTCACTATTTACAAAAGAACTACGAGTACACTGCAACATTTCTGGCTTTGTTCGTGAATACGGTGATTTTAATTAATTCGGAAAACAAATGAATTTGCACAGTTCTTCTATTACTGGATTATTACAGCAGTGACAAAAATTACATCACTGTTTAGCACGGGACGAGAGAGTTTGTTTTGAACAAGCATCGTCATGTGACGTCACACGTGACGTTTTTTTTATTGCTGCCAGTTCTGCCCTTACTCGCCGAGCATGGGCAGAAATGGCAGTCATTTCTGGCAGAACTGGCATCTGCTAGTCCCACCCGAACAACATACCAAAAAAAACACTTCCGGTAAAACGAACGCCTTCTGGCAGAAAACTAGCAGAACTGGCACAAAACTGGCAAACTGGCAGACCACGCGAACAAACCTACTGTCTAAGAAATGCTGAACATGAACGCAGTAATAGTTGTAAAGTAAATATCGTGCTTAAACATGCATTTCAGTAAGCACCAATCCTTTATCTAAACATTTACAATTTTAAACAAGTAAAAAAATATTTATTTACATGTTATTTTAATTTTTTAAACAATGATCGATAGTTCATGTAAGGTGGACATGGAAAAGTACATGAAATCTAATAGGGGTACTTCTTAGGGTAAATAATGAACACTTTAAACCGAAGCCATATTTTTATTGACATTATAGTGAATATAGTCTCTTGTTGAGTATAATTTTAAATTCTTAACGAAAATGTATTCATGAATATTTCTTAAGCTCCTCTTTTAATATTTACATAGCATCAAAGGTGATAGAGTGAGTGAGAGGTTTTTGGTCAGTGCTTAACAGTGAGGTCTTTAGTGCAGGGGGTCTATTCACTAAGGCCCATAATAATAAACGTCTTTCGAAGTACAACCAATCTCCCCCCACCCTAATCTGGAGTTTTGCACATTATAGACCTCTTTCAGAGAGCGGCGGATATCCGGCGAACAACCATTCGCCACCAAGTTTCCACTTTTTGGAAGATTGCAGGTGAATGACGGCCAGACCTCATTCGGCGAATCACCAGCTGTTTCTTTAGAGACCAGTTATGAAAAATGGCAAGGAATTTTAACGAATTCATGCGGCACATGGATGATGTTGTCAACTATTATGAATAAATAGATGACCAAAGACATTCGCGACTACCCAAAACATATATTAGGGACATGGAAGATCCCTTTTCAACTGCATTTCATCTCTGCGCGATACATCGCAAGCATTACATTCTGCAGTGATTTTCTTCCACATTTCCTTTTGTTGTGGTTGGACACGGAGTCAGTTTTCTTATTTGTAGTTATGTTTTTGTATTTTTTATCAGGTCAAAAAAATAGCTTTTTCTTTAGGAGTGTATTGCACTGTCGAATTTTTACCTTCCATAGTCAAACTTTTCCGCGGCTTCCTTCAATGACTTCGAATATGTCACGTGTGTCCCACTACAAAGACAACAAAATTGTTTACAGACAAGGAAAACAAAATCGAAATGATTTTATTTTTAAAATTAGGTGTGTTCATAACAGTGATCTTTGACCACTTGAGTCTATGCCCACATAACACATCTGGTTGCAGAAACGTTGACACAACGTTGCATTGTTGAAGTTGGCAACGTAACAATCAACAACATTGTCATAACGTTTCCATAGTAACCATAACCACAGCCTTCATTTTGCTACAACATTGATAGTATTCATCTATGGTAATGTACTGTTTTAAAACACACATTTGTTTTTATTATTAATATTTATTGATTATTACTTAAAACTTTGTGTTCTTCATATTTAGTGGATTGGTGTGATTAATATATCAGCCCTCAAATGTAATGTGCAATATAAGTTGGACTCTCAACTGCCATGCTAGTGTGTGTGTTGTGTTTTCTTTGGAACACTTGTTTGGAAGTAATGCCAGAATGTTTATTTCAAGTTACATTGCAATGTTGAAGTTGCTCAAAGTATTAAAATATAACGTTGCAGTCAGTGGCGGTGCGTAAGGCCGTGCTCTCGTGCTGTAGCACTGAGTAAACTTTTATAAAGTTATTGCGTACTTAATTTTATTAAATTTCAGGTAATGTGACACAATTTATACTTCTAACCTTTCTTTATAAGAGATCGACTGCTTTGCGCTAAGTTTTATAGGCGGACGGAATTTTCTCAAGTAATTTCGCTCGTGTAAGCCGCCCTTTTCTATGGTGTAAACCTGGCTCGGTGCTCCCACGGACTAGCGCACGGCTGTCACTCCTCTTTCCTACCCCCTGTCCAAGCCAGAGGCGTAGAGAGATGCGAGAACCTCGCCTTTATCAACACCTGCTCCGTGCAATGAGCAGAGTAGCCCTGCTGCCTGCTGCGCAAGCGCGCGACAGTTACGTCAGCGGATTGACAATGATGGCCGCTCGCATCGCGCACATGTTTGTACAGTGCAGACTGGTAAACAAAGTAATTTTCGGTGTAGCTGACTTAGAATAACTTTTATGAATAATACGTTACTATGTATTATTATTGTAAGTTGTGGGCGTCAGTGACGTGATACTGTGCATAAATAACGAACTGCCGCAGAATCTATGTTATTAGTCTTTGGCGCAATGGATACATTAACGACGCTTTATGATGGGATAATTTGGTAAGTCGAATTTTACAATATTGACTCATTTTTGTGAAAATTCTGTGTTGCTTGACGGTAAGTGGAAAATTATTTTAAGGTTTGTGTCCGTGGTTTATTAGTGGCAAATTTGTTTTCCGAATGTGACGTGGTATGAACTGCACACATTTATTTACGAGTTCCGTAATTGTAATCATAAATATCGCAGGCCTTAGGCCTAGCTAATAATAAAACGAGCTGCGCAGTGTATGTGTTGATTTTCGAGTGTACAAGCACATGAAACGTCTAGTTCTCATAATTGAAGGAGTTATTTACTTATAGTTTTCGGAATAGTTATTTAATCGTATCAAAATGATATGCCGATGCGGGGCTGAAGATATGCGTAGGCCTACTTCGCGTGTGTAATAAAATTGTGTCTTCATTTAGACAAGCCGAACTCAAATGTAGTCTTAAGACGTCTCACATGCGATATTGTTGGCATTTTATCTACGAGTCGGGTTCACATTAATCGTAGGAAACACAGAGGGAACGCAGTAAGAACAAATGTATAGAAACTGAGATTGTAGGATACTAATTTGCCGTTAGTGGTATTCATTGCTTGTGTATTTAACGAGTACCTATAAATTGTAGATAACATCTTTAAGTAGAAAGTTTTTTACAACACACTTTATTGGCTACATTACTGCTTACCATGAACCGCAGTGCAATTTCTCAATACATGTAAAGTAAAAGTTCTATACCTTTTAATTAAAAATATGATTATTAGCAGGGAAACAAAGTATAGCGATTTAGCGGGGGAGGGGGTGAAGGACATTATATTCAGAGCACTGAGCTTAAAACATTGACCGGCCGCCACTGGTTGCAGTTACATTTCATAATCAACGTTTCACAAAGAGGACATTTGGACATTGCAGCAACGTAGCGGCAACGTTGTATCAACGTAACTTCTACATTGTGGCAACGTTGAAATTTTTGATGGTAATGTTGTGACATCATTGGCACAACGTTGCTGTGTTATTTGGGTGTTCGCTGCTAAAAATGAGGCTGTGTTGCCAAATTTTATGAAGGTGAACCATCCAACTCCCTTTCAGCCGGCGATCTCCTGGTGGTCCATCGGCAAACAACTATAGTGTAGGAAGGGTGGAAGACCGCCAGCGAACTGCTGCGCGAATAAAGGCCAGGGGCTTGCCAGTAAGCCTTCGGAGGACGTTTATAACTACGGCCCTAACTTTCCTTAGTTACGGCCAGTAACTTTAAGTTATGGATCGCTTAACGCCATTTACCTTAATTTGCGATTCACTAAGCACTTCCCTTAACAAAATCAGCTGACTTTAATTTTACAGGCATGTTACTTGGCAACACCGTAGGACGGCCGTCATATTACTGCTCACTGCCACTCGGATCATTGATTGTACATGCAGAAATTGCCTTCATGTGGCAGTGAATTATCTCGCGCCAAAACAGTTATTTTGGTTTGTGTTTCTGTGCTCCGAGTTGTTTACAAAACATGCTACTCGATTTCGGCGAATTTAATTAAAATTTACGTTGGAACTGTAAAATTTGTCTATTTTGAGTTGTGGAATATATAAATAACGAAGTTTTTATTGGAATATGTACAATGTTATGTAGTAAAAACGTATTTTTGCCGCATAGAGCATAGTAGTTTTAAAAATGTTTATTCATGCGTGCTGTTTGCGCAATAACATATATCTTCTCGTTTTTACTTTTTGTCTTATAATACTAAGAAACCTTTACTTTCTGTACAAATGGTCTAAACATTTCTTTCGTGTACAGATTTGTAGGTAGGTCTTGTTCTGTACTGCAAGAATGAATGTCAAGTTTTCATGTCTCGTTTGAATGGGTAAATTTAATTTTTAGTAACTGCTTATACAGTTTTGTATTTTGCGTTAATATTTCCGTTAGTGACTTCTCTGATGACATATTTTGAAAAGGAAATATGTGTTCAGTAGAATTACATGTGTTTCAGTAGTTAGCAACTTGAAAATAAATCCGCAATGGTCTGGTAAATTGCATTGTTAAAATATTTACACTAGGTTACTTTAAGGGGAATGTCTACATTTAGTTCATTATACCTGAAACGCTACAAACTCGAAAAATAGCCTGCCAATCTCATCGTAGCAAATTAAATCATTTCAAATTAGAAACTGCAATGCAATACATCACATGTATACCTACCGTTAAGTCATTCCTTCAGGTTTCTGATATTGTATACCAAGAGCTCTTAAATAATTTAATGTTTGTCATGTTTTCACTGTCGAAAAGAACCTACTATACCAATGTAGGCCTGGGCATAGCATATTAATTAGCATTTTTACACTTGAAATAAAATATTTTATATTGTACTATGATCAGAATGTGGTACGTGCGATAACAAGAAAGAACAGTATCAAGTTGCAATATAAATTGTGTGCAAAAAAGAATTAAGTTCCACTTGCATTTTTTTGTTTCATTGAAATGGGAAAATATATTAGCTATTTTTTGCAAGAATTGTACATATTCTACCACCGTTGTATTTTGTATATTTTACTATTGAAAATTGACAACAGCAGTTTCTATGTCATACTGAAAATAAAAAAAACAATTCTTGACAACATCACCCTGAAGGTTCTCTGTGGTCCCATGACTCTACTTGCAGAACAAAAAATAAACTACACTGTGATTCTGTATTCCCTCCTCCTTTTCCACACTTTTTGACTTTACTGTCAAACTACTTGGCCTAATTCTGTGTAAGTAAATATTCATGAAATGTTTTCATTTGAATATTCAGCACCTACCTGGAGCTGTTTTAAACATATTCAAGGTTCTGAAGCAAAGGAGTGACATCCTTGCCTGTTCTGACATTGCGCATACTTGTAAGGTTTTGACTGTGCAGTGTTTGTCACATTACTAGAACTGTAGGACTTCAGATGCTGACACTGCCATTGTAAAACCAATCTGCTGCAGAGTTTATTTTAAAATAGTTGGATAGTGTCTTGTAAATTTGAGTACTATATTATGAGATAACTTTGTGGAAAAATTGTTTGTTGCTGTGTATTTCTAACCTGCTGCAAAAATGTTCCAACGCCCATCAATTAGTATTGACAGAAGCATGCTCACTGTTAACATACGAGTGTGTGCATATGTCTACATTTGACGCAAGTCTTTAACTACCTAATGCATGTGTAGTGACAATGGGATTAGAGTTTGTCATAAATAAAAATTACTAACTCGTAATAACAATTCGTAGGTAGTGCTTAACATATGGACAAATGTGGTCATTTGAGACAAGCTCAGATGAACAGGAAATGGGACAGGAATTTGCAGAGTTCTATCCCAGTGCATATGTCAAGTGTTGTAGGAAAACCAGTGGCCTTACTGGGAATCGAACCCACATACCTTCTGAATATATGTTAACTGTTTTACAGCCGCACTAATTTGCTTTGTCACATGTTAACTACGTATGTAATATGACAAAAATATTATAATGGTTTTACAGAAACCTGTTTTGTTTAAACAGTTTCTTTCTCTAATATTTTACCATTTAGAATGCTGAAACATCCTAGGCTTTTCTATGCATCATTTTTGGTACAGAAGATATAACAATGTATAAATACTGTAAAAAGAGAGTTGGTAATTTAAAAAAAAAATTTGACAGTTGCATTTATTTAAATAATGTTTTTTCTGCTGTATTTTGAAATTGGCTGAACATTACCGCTACATGATTGCATATGAAGAAACGGTTCCATTCAAGTTGTTGGCATAGGAAACTTGAAACTAATCTTGTTTGTTGTACAAATATGATATTTTGTGAGTTGTAGCGTAGTATTACAAATTCTTACAAAAAAAAACATATTTGTATAAAAGAAAATTCTAGTTTATAAAATTTAATGTTTATGAGACTTTGGTTGTTAGCATGTCAACCAAATAGTATTTAATTTATTTTGAGGTTCTACGTGTCCTCGAATAGCTCCACATACTTGGTAGAGGTACACTTGGGGAAAGGGTAATGGAATCAACCAGGGCCTGTATTGAGGAATCATCATCTGGAGTGAATTACAATAACCCTGGAAAACTGAACTCAGTATCCTTCAAGATGTGATGTGAAAATCCAATAACTACTCCAA
This sequence comes from Medauroidea extradentata, assembly GCA_003012365.1. NCBI lineage: Eukaryota > Metazoa > Arthropoda > Insecta > Phasmatodea > Phasmatidae > Medauroidea > Medauroidea extradentata. The sequence goes on from PNEQ01090090.1 coordinate 7,324, forward strand.
CTCACTTTTTACTCAACCACCAATACAGTAGGGTCAGCTAGGGTGATTATTGTGAATTTGTTTCATTTTTGTTGAGTAATTTACTATGGAACTATTGGTAATGGGTTATACAGATAAAAGGTTTGTCAGATATTGTAAGCTGTTTTCATCTCCGTGTTAAGAAGACATAGTGCATAAATCGGTGCACTAAATAAAAATGTCAAGCTTCTCGAAACAATTATACAATTTTCAGAACAGAACACTCCTAGACAACAAATGTTGCTAACTTTATGAGCAAAAACATTTTCCCAAGAGAGACATATGATGGGGAAAATGTCTATCGTTGCAATTTTGTACATCTGATAGCAGCAGGAGAGATTGTTCTTAATGAATGTGTCAATCTAGCAAAATGTTTGCCGAAAAATTTTTCTCTAGGATGGTTCTATTCAAGTTTTTTCTACATTGGCTTCCAAAATCTTAGAAACTATAACCAATGTTGACGTTATATATACATGTATAATAATAAAAATCACGTTTGCTCACAACTGACCCCATATTAACCTACTTTATTTTGTTAACACTGTGTTGTTTCTTTTACTCTCAATAATTATTAGATTTGTTAGATTACAACCAGTCTGCTATTGTTCATGTACAGTTACTACCATTTTTCGCAAATCCAACGTAAATTAATCTCACAATCGTTGTTTCGGGCTACGAAATGTTCTAACCCCACTAATCCGCCATGATTTTTACACATTTGTAAACAAGTTATGGCAAGCCAGTAAGTTAACACCACCCTAGACCCATCTGTTAACTTACGATCGCTCACTTTCATATTAAGGTAAGTAAAATGCTTAATGAATTGCTCCGAAAAAATTTATGGCAAATGTTAAGGTGACTGGCCGTAACTCTCGAGTTACGGTTACCTTAAAAGTTAGTGAATAGACCCCCTGGTGTTGGTGACATGAGGTGAGTGGAGCAGCTGCATAATGAAAGAGTGGGGAAAACCGAACATAACCGAGAAAACCTGCCGACCACCGATATCGTCCGGCATGATTCCCTCATGTGAAAATCCGGGGCCCGATCCCCGCTGGGAATCGAACCCTGGATCGCCTTGGTGGGAGGCAAATGGTCTGATCATTCGTCCACCGCGACCCCAAAAGTTGATACAATTTAGTAACGTAGATTCTTAAATGGTTATATCCACAGTACAGTATGATAAGTAAGTACATAATTAAGTAATAATACAGCATAACACAATAAAACATATCTTAACAAAAAATCTCTTAATATTCAAGAAACTAAGGTTAGGTGTAAATTATCAATAACTTTTAAAGTTCATCACAAGAGCACAATAACAAATTTCAATGAACCCATCTTGTCATAAGACATAGCCAAAGGTCACTTCAAACAATGGCAACTTTTTCTTACAAAGATAAAAAAAACTTACACAGGTTGAAAATATGGACACCATTCTTACTGTTCCCTTAAAGTAACATGTGACGTTAATAGAATCAGGACATTTGTAATGAAGTTCACCAGACGTACCAAATCCCAAAGGCTTGGGACATTTTAAAATAACATGATAAGTAAGGATTATTTTAGTCACTGTATTAGTATGAACAAAACTATGTTTTAAACGGATGAGGGGGTTCAATATAACCACTTTAGCTTCAGTTTTATTATGCAGTTTTCTTTTTTGACAAACAACTTCATACTTTTCTTATTGCTATAAGGCTTATTTTAGTCACTGTATTAGTAAGAAACAAAATATGTTTTTAGCGGTTTGGGGGGTTCAAATAGCAACTTTAGATTCAGTTCCATTGTACAGTTTTCTTATTTGACAAACAACTTCATACTTTTTCTTATTGCTACACGTCATCACTAAGGTAAAATCTCCAGGACTTACATCCTCAGTCACTCTGCCGGGTTCTTCTCTCATTAACAGAGTTTTGAGTTATTCACGATGTGTTAGATCTCCCGACATAGGCGTCGCATCTCTCCAATTTCCTGGTGCTGCACCTGCGCATTTAGCACTGCACAGTACACTTGATCGTCTGTCTGGCTTGATTCTTGCGGTGGTTGCTGTGTGGCTGTTATTGTTGGAGCATCGTTGTTGGTTGGGGTGGCAAGGCCCTCTCCCACTCGTCTTCATTGAGGACGATGGTGTCACCTGGCCCACATGACACCACATCGGCTAGTTGATTCTCAGCATCGGGGACGTGATCCACAGTGAAATCATGTGCTTGTAAGAGCATCGACCAGTGGGTCAACGTGCTGCTCACCTTCATTTTATGGAGCCACACTAGGAAGGGATTGTCGGTCCGAAGTGTGAACGGCTGATACTCCAGGTATTGCTGGCAGTGTTTTATGGCCCATACGATCGTCAGGCATTCCCGCTCGTTCAATTCATACTTGCACTCTCGCGGACCGAAATTGGTCCTCGCATAGTTGACGATATGTTTTTCGCAGTGTTCTTTGTACTAAAACAAGACGGTGCCGAGCCTGACTAAGCATGCATCGGTTTGTAGGTAGAGGTGCTTGGATGGGTCCACTCGGGCGAATGCCCGGTTCTGTCCGAACATGTGCTTGATCTCCTCGAATGTCTGTTGCATCGTGGGTGTTCATTGGAATTTCCGGTTGATGAACAGCATATCCGTGATTGGGGCTGTGATGAGTGCGAAGTCCTGGATGTACTGGCGCAGCCAATTGATTAGACCAGAAAACTTGTGTACCTTCTTGCATGTGCGAGGTGACGGGTAGTCCTGGATGAGGCGCTGGCGCTCCTCGCTCGGCTGACTTCCAGCTTCGTTTATTATGTGGCCTAGGTATTTGAAGTTTGCCTTACCAATGCTGCATTTATGATCGGCGCAGGTGAGTCCATTAATTGCCAGGTAGTAGATGTGATCTTTCCAGGTTTGAGACCAGACGACGATATTATCATGATTGTCCATTGCAAATTCGCCTGTGATGCTGTCTAGTACCAGATCGTCATGGTTTAGTAGGTCGTCGGCACACACTTGAGTCCAAATGGCACAGCACAGAACTGGAAGCACCGTCCGTCTGGGGCAGTGAATGCGGTCTTGTGCCTGTCTGATTGATTGATAAGGAACTGCCAGTATCTGCTGTGGAGATCTAGTGTGGTCAGAATTCTCGCTTTCCTAAGTAAGCTGAGGGCCGATTGGAAGTTGAGAACTTGTGGCGGTTTGCTTTGCATGATGAGGTTTAGGGGGCGGAAGTTGACTCTGCATTTGTTTATTACGGTCGTTACTGATCGCTGTTCCCATGAATTGCTCATAACCCGCGAAGATCCAATGGCGTAGCGAGGCCCTGTCCTTTTGTGCGAGGTTTGGGTGATAGAAACTCGTGAGGCTGAACATTTCAGCCTACATATGCCTTCAGATCCTCCTACTCGCCCTGGCCTTCGATAAACACCAGTAGTTGTCGTAGTGAGGAATAAGAACTCGAGTAGCGCAATGTGAACTTTTGGATGAACAGTGTCCAGCTCATGTTCGGTTGATTTGGTCCATTCGGTTGATTCCGTTGACTCGGTTGACTTCGTTGACTCTGTGTGGACATCGAGGCAGACACAGCTACCATCGTGTCGTGTTGCTGTGGATTTGGTTGGCATGGCGCGATATTTTAACATGGTCGTCATAGCTGACACAGCTCCCAACTCTTTGCATTGCCTTGGATTTGGTCGGCGCATCTTTGTCTTGCTTACCTAGGTGGTCGCCTCCCCCGTAAGTTGGATTTTGGCAGGAGGGGGGTGGTTGGTGTATCTGGTGCTATCTTTGTCCTCCCCGTGCAATTGTCAAGTCGCGCGTGGTGTTGGCTGTTATCTCCTGGCTTGTTGCTTCGCAAGCCAAGTTGGCGAATGTCCTGAACTTTCCACATGGTAGATATGGGATTTAGGGTAATATGCTTTTTACGTATTTTTACCCCAAAATTTCCTTGATCTTCTTAGCCCTCCCCACTATCGAATTGGTAGAAAGTATGCATAATTATTAATCGCGACTACTAATTACTGTTATTATTCAATGTAATTAATCGTAATTAGTACATTTCTGCAGTTTTTTTTTTTTGTTAATTTTCGCATGAGTAGTTACTCTTGATATTTACATGCATTTACATGGGTAAGAAATACAAAATTTTCCGAACTCACACTGACGCCCGGTTGCACAAAGGAAGTTCAGGCATTGATGTTAGATCATTGGCAAGATGATCTATGATCAGGGTCCTAAAGTGTTGCACAAAACAAGATCAGCCCTTGATCCAAGTCATTTTGAACGTGATCCTGAACTGTCGATATTTCTTGGTTCAATAAATGATCCAAGATCATAGCCATTACCAAATTTATGGTAGCCATATTTGTTGTAATTTCGAAATGTATGTGCATTGATTTAAAGATAATTTCCTTACGTCAGCGAAAGTACTGAGTATAAAAGAGCTTTGTATCGCAAATTAGAAGTTAACTTAAGAAATAATTTCCTCTAAACATTGTGTTATGCTCTTATGTGAATTGTTGGTAGTTAGGTTAAGGCGTTCGCGGATATGAGTTAACGAAAAATTTGTGTTGAGGTTTCGTTTGTCAAAACGTACAGTTACTGTTTCGCTGTTCTCCTCACGCCGTTTACAGCATTAAAAGTGGAAGATAACTCATCCCACCCCCATTCCTTTTGTTTGATGTGTACGCCATCGGCTTTTTTGTTTTCGTGAATGTGAAGTCTTTCTTCCTGTAAGTTACTTCTCTTTAAATTTTTCATGCTTTCAACACAAAGCGTTCAAATCCAATCAACAAACACACCATTCACATTTACAATCTCAACATCAATAATGCTAGCCAACCTAACCACTCATGATTTCCGAATTTGTTTGAAATTATTATTAAGAACGAATGATGTCACAATTTGTTCTGACCAATAGGCGTTAAACACCATTCTGCTGTACAGTGTTGTCAGATGTAACGTTTCGTCGAACACCAGTTCTCATGATCCCAGATCAAAAACTTGCAGAATACGTTTGTGCAACGTTTGTCACGATGAATCCCAGATCAACTGTGATCTCACGCTATGGGATCTTGGATCACAGTATTTTTTGTGCAACCGGGCCTGAGACACAACTTGGGCCTTAGTTGTAGTTTCAAGAATCTATTATTGTGTAGCAGTCACTGAGCCTTATTTTATGCAATTTACCATTGAAATGTCTACTATTAGTGCAGTGTCCGTGTTATGAAATTTATTGTTTTATTTACTCTATGGTTGTTATTACAAAAGAAAGTCTGAGTTTATACTATCTCAAGTTTTATGTTCAATAAAACTTATGAAGAGGTTTCAGTTCTAAATCTTCTTTTATTTAGAACATTGTATTGAACATAAAAGTTACTAAAAGATCCTATATATGCATAATGGATAAATATATGAGGCCAGAAAAATTTGATTCTGAACCAGAATCTTCTCTGTCTACTCTTCGCTGGATTCACTGGTATACAACTTTTGAATTATTCGTAGACTGTATACAAATTAAAGAAGAAAAAGATAAGTTCAAGTTATTGGTAAATTATTTATCAGCTGAAATTTATTTGCTTATTAGTGAATGCAAATCATATAGTTCTGCAATTGCTACTCTTCAAAATCTTTATGTGAAACCTGCCAATGAGGTTTATTCAAGGCATTTGTTAGCTTCTCGTTGTCAAGGACAAAATGA
>PNEQ01090092.1:0-19594 GCA_003012365.1 Medauroidea extradentata
CACCAGAAACTAGCAGCCCCCTTCAAAGCAAGACTAAGATATTTAACACTTTCATGCTCTGAGAGGTTAAACGTTTCCGCATACTCTTCGAATCTCTTTAAAAATGTTAAAGGGTTTTCATGTTCAAGGTTTGAAAACCTAGGTATGGTTCTGCCTAGTTGCTGTACTGGATGGTGAAATAAAGCAGCTATGTTTGTGATGGGTGTTACGTCTGAATTCCCGTGTGGCTTTGGCGAAGAAAATGCAGTGTAATTCTGAGCAGGTTCTGTTGTTGTGTTTTCCGCTAATTTCTCTGTTCTCTCGACAAATTCTATGTTGTCGAAGCTGGCGGCTAACGAGGATATTTTAATTTGCTCAAACTTTCTCGCAATATCCCGTTCGATTTTATTTGCCAACTGCTCTATATCTAGTTGTGTATCCCTGCGAATTTCTCGCATGTTATTGTGCGTTGTCGTCAGTTTGTTCTCTAGTTGTGTTGACAACTCCGACACCTGATTTTCTACAGCAGTGAATTTCTCTATGGTTTCTTGTACCTGTATTTCTATGCTAGATACACGTTAATTTGTTTCTTGTGCTGTTTCTTTTACCTTTATTGCGCAAGAGTTTACTGTATTTAACGCCTTATCCAACTTACTATCTAAATCATCACGCCAGTTAATCATTGTGTTTATTAGTTCCGTCCGTAGTTCTTCGCGAACGGATTTGATTTAATCTTTCAGTGTCGACTCTAAACTAACTGATTGTTCAATTAGCTTGTTTTCGAGACTAGACAGACTAGACTGACTTTCGACTAATTTATTTTCAATGCTTGCCTGATTTTCGACTAATTTATTTTCAAGACTTGCCTGATTTTCGACTAATTTATTTTCAAGACTGGCTTGACTTTCTACCAACTTAGCCTGATTTTCGACTAATTTATCTTCAAGACTTGCCTGATTTTCAACTAGTTTATTTTGCAGACCTTGCAACATGCTAAAAATAGTTTTCATGTCTACGTTTTCGCCATTTGTGTTTGCTACTACCTCATCAGTATCTGAAAGAGTGGAATCACTCCTGACTGTGTACTTGGCAATAACCTCCTCAACAGTTTGATCGATAGAGTCTAGTTGTTCTCTGTGTGAAGCCATGTTTGAGAATATTTTCTATATATATTATTTTTACCGTACCTTTTGTAGAAGTTCCTTAGACTAACCTTCAACTATTTGTTGAAGGGATACTTACTTCAATGACGCAGCAGTCAACTTGACTTATTCTAAGCGTTTCTTTACGACCAAAATCTTATTGATAGTAGTGCTGATCCTTATTTCTTTAGAAATTTCAGGCCCGTAGTTGTGGCGTCAGTTAGTTTATGTAACATAACCTTGCTCTCTCCACTTTTACTCTCTGTAATATCTCCAAATAAAAACTTAACTTGGGCAGATATAGCTTACCAATTATTTTACTAGTGTATGAGCCCTGGGTTGTACGACTTGGTAAAATAAAATTAATTGAAATAATTATGATAAACTGAGATAAAAGAAGTGGTGTGAAAAGAACCAAATTTATTACATATAACCTTAAAAGAATATTAGTAGGGCTCATAAAGAAACATTAATTGGATCATCAATAAGATTCCGTAACGCATTATTATAAAAAAGAAAAAAATCTGTGACTTTGCATGTATGAGAGACTATAACTTAATATATGGAAACAAAATTTTAGTACTAATTAAATATTTGCTTTCCTAGACTCTTACTAGATTGTGAATTTGTATTAGAATAAAATTGAAAATTAAATGTCGGATGTTAGTTCAGTGTGACGAGTCAAAGAAAAATATAAATTTATTATTTCCTCCACAATATTAGCTAGAATGGTAGGGTAACGTTTCCTTCAATCTTCTTTACTTTGTGGCAATATAATTTAGAGTAATTCTTCTGTTCGTTTTTAAGAAATACTGCAAAAATTGTGAGGATTCAGCTTGAGACATCTTATCCAGAATATTCGTGGGGTTAAAATTTTGCAATACTTTAAAAATTAATATCCTCAATATTTAAATTTAAGCAGAGTTGTCCACATTTTCTGAAACTATTTCATGGTTTGGAATTTTTTCCTTGTCGTTACGGGAGGGCTGGGACTGCTTACCGTAGAAGTCTCCACCGTGAAGAAAGAAATTTCGAAAACTCTCCTGAGTTTCGAAATTATAAAAGAATATTGGTATCAAGGGAAACGTAGTACTCCACGTCGTACAATTCTTCTCCCAGTTGGCCAGTAAGAGGTAATGCCAGGCTAGGATTCGCCCAACATATTTCCTGGAAGACGGAAACGAGAAGGCCTGGATATCTTCTACTCTTCATTCGTAGAGAAAATTTCCCCGCTGCTTTCCAACAGGAACAAATGCAGTGCCAGGTCTCGTAGATGCTCTTCAAAAGGAATTATAAGGCAAAAAAGTCGTCTCGAGGCATAATCTTACTCGAGAAAGTCTTAGTAGCCGGACCTCTGCGTAGATATTCCTTCCATTTTCTTCCCTTCGACATTCTATACTAAAAAAAAATTTTCTTTCTTGTTGATTCCAAAGTGAAGGCAAAAATTCTGCTTCAAGAAACGCAGTGAACATGGAAGTTATTCTTTCTACTAGCAAAAATCGATTAATGTGTGGTCTGCAAATGATCAGATTTTTAAATTAAATTACATTTTTTTCCTTAGTAAGAGCCTTTACAAAATTGTATGATTATTAAAACATTTCCTGAAAATATACCATACATTTAACAAACATAAATATTTAAATTAACACTAGTCACAAATAAATATTACTACCATAGCACAATTACTTATTTAAATATTTACATTACCTTAATGTCAAAGACATAATAAAATTCTAAGCAATAGCTGTGCATAGACATTATGTGTATGTTACAACGTTATATTTAACATTGTGTTATAAAATAACTATTTAAACACGACCATATTGTTTAACAATCTTATTTACTGCAGGAAAGAAACAAGTCCCCAAGCTACAAAATCCATCTGCATTTATAAAAGGAAAAAAATTTTGAAAATATAATTGCTGTGAACATATTTTATTCGGTTTTTGTGTCTCTGACAAAGTTAGGAAGGAAATTTGTATATATTGCCTTTCTGGAGTTTGCGGGTCAGGTTAAAAGTGGATTTCAGCCAGAATGTTGAGGATGAAGGCGAGTACTGGAATTATCCTCGTCTATCAGACGTCATTAACCAAAGTACTGATTGTTTGCGTTAACTTAAATTCTGGTAAATTACTGTGTAGAGTATGCGTGTTACATAAAGCTGGGGTTGACGGGTTATATATAACCACTACAACTGAGCTGGTCGTGTTGCAGGCGGACACAGCAGAAGAAGAAGCGACGAGCGAGGCGTGCAGATCTTCTAGAAAGTTCGAGGTTCTCGCCAGGACTCTCGCTGCCGCCAAGTCTCACGCTGCCAACAGACACTTGGTCGCTGGTATGTACCTACCTAACATTATAAGCCAATACTGGACAACTTGTTTGTGTAACTCTGCCAGAACACTGCAAGCCGACACATGACAGCATACTACATTTTATTGATATCAGATTTATGCTGCCAACATAACAATGTTGAGAAAAACTTTCTTTTCTCGACAATCAACTATTCTTAATTTCCACAACTGAAAATAAAGGACTAAAATCATTACAGCTGTATGCCAAACATACAAACCATAGAAAATGTATTCTAACAGAACATTACTTTCACCTCATGTCGCTACGTTATTTTTGGACACTTCTCGTCGTTATATCTACCTGTCCGCCTTCTCTACAACCCAAAATGTACACTGGAAACATTTTATACCTTTTTACAACTAGTTCTTAATAACACATTAGTTAGAAGTAGTATAGTGTGGCTCCTTCCCGGACACGAGTCATTAGCCGGAGCCGGAGCTATATCTGCAACTCACCAGTATTTACACCCAGATTTGTTGGCATATCCGTCCACCATATTTTTATTAGTATCTACTCGACCAGCCAGTTAATTTTGTATTTTTTATTAGTTACATAGTTGCCTTGTAGGTAGCGCTGATTATTCACGCGGTTATAACCGATATCTTCACACTCAGACCAGAGGTGGCTCGAAGGTTGTTGCCAGGGAGGGCACAAGTTGCCGAGAACTGTACACTCGTGTGAAGGCGCCGCCGTATTTCTCACCGCCAGGAGCGCAATCCTATTATGTCTATTTTCCACGTACTTATGATCTTTTATCGTTTCACCATTCAGCTGGATACTCCCCGAACTACCTCGTCACATATTTCTAGTCAGGGCATGTTTTATGTCAAGTAGTGTAGTTTTGATTTAATATTGGTCGTACTTATTAACAAGTCCTTTAAAGACTTTCACATTATCCATTTAATTTTTGCCGTCTCCTTCACTTCGCTTTGCCATGTGGATAAAACAAGGAATATGTCCCAATAATTAATAAGAGTTAAGATATTTCTACCGTGTGTAGAACTTGACATATTTCAACCTAATTTAGAACGGATTTTTATCACGTAGGAGGGTACGCTGCAGAGAATGTTTAATACTCTTATAGGATTTTAAAACTTGTAGTACTTTGAACAGGTTTCACTTACGTAGATCGTAGAATATGTTTTTACTATGATACCCATTTCTAAGTAGAGTAGGACAAAAATGTAATTTGAACCTGGTTTAGTGTCTTGTTTCCTTATGTATGTTATAGAAAATTATACTGTTTTCATGCTGTTTTAGCACTCGGAAGTATCTATACTATGTGTAAGATATTTATGAAATGTTTATGAAAACCCACCATAATATAAAGTAACTCCAAACTCATTATTTAATACATCGAGCTTCTTCATTGTAGCCAACTTTCCAGAACTCAGCATGTTGCTGTTTGAAGATTTAGACAAATTTTATTTTTTAATGTTTTCTAGGACTTTGTGTATATTTAAGCTATACAATTATATTTTCAATAATTTTTTCAGTTACTTCTGGAACTGTTCATTAGACATTATTTTATGGGTTGCTAATTTGTATATCATACCCTTGTTAACAAAGGGACGAAGTAGAGTGAGAAATTTTGGTTAGAGCTTAACACCGAGGTCTTCAGCGCTGGTGAGGAGTGACATGAGGTGAGTATGGAGCAGCACCGGAATGAAAGAGCGGGGGAAACGGGAGATCCCCGAGAAAACCCGCCGACCAACGGAATCGTCCGGCACGATTCCTACATGCAAAAATCTGGGGACTGACCCCGCTGGGAATCGAACCCGGAACGCCTTGGTGGGAGGCGAATGATCTGACCATTTGGCCACCGCGGCCCCACGAAGTAAAGGAAGAAGCCACTAGAGTATATCACTGTAGGTACCGTCGTAGAGCGAAGACTTACATTGCAACACCGTGCACTGAGACCAGACTCAGGTTCTTCACACTGTCGTGGGCTTCGAACCACTTGTTACAATGACTCTATTCTGGCTGAAGTTTCGTCGCTGCTTGCAGGTATGTTTGAAGTGAAGGGAACTGTCCAACGCTAAAGAGGAGTCATCGTCTGTGTCGAATTTCCACCTTTGACGCGTGGGAACAGTGACGAGACGCATATCGCCTCTATTCGCAGCGCCAAACTGTCGTGTAAGGCTTTCTTTGTAACCTTTCTCCTACGGGACTTTAAGCGGTAACCACAACATAATATTTTTGAATAGTTTGAAGTAAAGACCAAATCATGCCTCGCGCTTTACACTTTACGAATTCAGGTAATATTTTCGGAGTAACAGCAGTCTAAAAAACCCGTTTTTAGCAATTTTGAGAAGCCCGGAAATCATGTTTCTGACAAGCGTTCTGAATTTTTGAAAACATAGAAGCATAGTTTCAAGTGTGTTTTCTTTTCGTAGGTAAACATAATATGAATCAGTTATCCGGTTTCACGTAAAAAAGAATATGCGTGACACGCAGCAACGCCGTCCATTCACCAGTCGAGGCCTCCTGTTAACAGCGAGGTTGTCAGATCTGGTGAGGAGTGGAATAAGATATGAAGCAGCACCGAGTTGAAGGGGAAGGGCGCGTGTGAAATTGTTTATTTACAAATCGTTATAATATTTGAACTGAAACAACGGGAGAAACATTATATTAGCGCTTTAACATTATACAAATACCTTTGATGTAACTTTCCAATTTTATCATGTGCATTACCTGATGACTCTGAAGACGCAAGGGAATAATTACAATTTAAAAATAATATTTGACAAACTGCGTCATAGTTATTGGTCAAATGAAGTATATGAGTTTATAACAAGGTGTATATTTTACTGGAGCGTTGTTATGATCTATTTTAAATTAGTGTTTCCAGACAAATAAGCATTTAAAAAAAGAATATTTCAGGCTTGTGCCACCGTAAATGGAAGCGGCAGCGCATTGTCAGGAGGCCGTCTCGAATCTTCGACGTGGGCCCACTTATTGCAAGCGTGCATAATTTTATTTTGTAAAATATATGATTTTAACCAATTTTATACATTAATTAGCAAAGGCAAATAATGGCGCAGTTTTTAATGTGTCAGTATTTCTCCACTAACGTCACGTAAGACATATTTTTCTTTTTGTTTCAAAGAAAAATTGAATTTTAAATAGATTAACTAGGAAATATTTTAAACTTATAAAACATTAATTCCACATTTAAATTCCGTGGCTGAAAACATGTAGGACATAACCCTCAGTCTACATTGCCACATACGTGTTTGTATGCGGTGAGACGCGAAGAACACATTGAATGTTGAAAGAGCACAAGCGCAGCTGAACTGAAAGAAAATGTGCGCGCGGCTGTTATCAGCACATCTTCAACGACAGGCGTTAAACTGTCGCAAAGGAAAAAGTAATAATTTTATAAAAAAAAATACTAATCGTGTTAAACGCCTGAAAATTATAACAAACTGTAGACATGTTCGAAAATAAGGATACTAGTACTAAATATTATTTTTTTTTAAACGCGTGTGTTGTGTAAGGTATTTATGCAAGACTACGATTAGAACGGTTCCATGCTTACAATTTTTAACTAAAACTTATGACAACAGTTTCATTATAAAATAAATTATATTCAGCAGACGTCATCAAAATACCTTAAATGAAGTAAGAATAATGCTTTTACTGAAACATGCACATACACAGGTATTGCTGAAGATATTCCACGGCTTCGACATGTCTGGTTACAGGTTCTACATAATACAGGCGACCACACTGAGTGTGGTATCCAGCAGTTGCTGCTATCAACAACACAGCCTCTGTATCACAGTGTGTATGTAGTATCTGGAAGGTGACGGTGTCGCGTTGTATTGAGCGTGTCTGGACTGACTAGAGTCATGACCTCCCATAAGAATTGCGGATAGCTTTAGATGAATCACCAAAATGAAAATATTTGTCAGTCAAAAGTCGCCCAAATTTATATGTATAATTATTTGTAATAGTTTTAGAACAAAGCGTTTTACTTCAGTTTTATGTGATCAGCACTAATGGTTTTAAAATAGAAGATAAATACACTCTTAGCTAACTAATAACAATAAAAGCTTCGACAATTGTAATGCATCTACAACACTTCTATGATTCCTTTTTGTTTTCATATCTTTGCCACTTGCCCATTATTGCAATTACGTATACTTGTTTGTTTATGATGTTCATAAACGAGCTGCAAACAGTATATCAAACAAGGGAAGTAAACTTCGGCGATACTCGTAGTTTCGATTGTAAACGTGTTCCCACAATCTCGTAGGCAACAGTTGTCATGACAACAAAGTAATCTAGGGCTAGTACCACACCGTTATTACGCAATCACGTAACATAGTGTAACGTTTACAATGAACGAATTGGTGATGTTAGTTAAAGTTTGGAAAAAGGTATTTTAAAGTGACTCAAAATCTTAAATTTTTTTTAAATAGCTCAACATTGCAGCTTATTTACAACAAATTGGCCAAAATCGATAGCAGAAATTTTATTAAAGTTTTGTCGCCAAATTCGTACTTGAGTAGCAGCGACAATCGCTCAGTCATCTTGCAAGGAAGGCTCCACTGCTCTTGGTCCCAGATCAAGCAGTCGCTGCACAAACAATATACTATTATACGTTGTAAGTGGCTTTACGTTTGTGTGTTACTGTACCTGACACCCGCCCGTTATAGTCGTGCATGTTTCACATGATACTGGATGTACAAGAGAGTTGAGACCAGTGAGGTACAGTGAAGAGATAGTTCTGTTTATGCTCTTTTCCGCGGACATGCGACTGAGTACAACAACACATCTTGTGTACGTGCTGAACATACTGGCTCTACATGCAGGACTATTGAGTGGGAGGTAGTCATTTACCATCTCGTCTGTCTCTGGTAAACAGACCGTCCACAAACTGCCGCATAGCACCACGCGAATCCTGGACTAAACTGGAGATTAAAATATGACAGTCAGAATGTTGTATGATGATATCTTACGTGCACAGTTTGGCAACATAGCACGGTATAAGTCCCCTCTTACACTAAACAGATATCTTACTACCACTTGTTCTGACCACCATATTATGGGCGCGGTTTCAAATCCCAAGCAGTCCAAACATGATTTCACGTTTACTAAACACAACATAAATAAAATAATACGTGGACCTGGAGTGCAAGAGCAGCTCACTCTGTGCTGTGTTGCCACATTTTGTGAAAAAAAAAAAAAAAAAAAAAAAAAAGTAATCGGGCCATACATTTTGCCACAAACATTTTCGTGTCCAATTTGTCCAGAATTCAAGTGGTGTGCTTATTTGACAGTTGTTTCTGGTCAGCCTGTTTGTTTAATGTAGCTTGACAAGTGGCTCATAACACGTCTGTAACGTTGTAAATCCTATCCTACTACTGTCCTAGCGAAAAGCTAACGGTACAATACAGTACAATAACACATGTTCATATGTCCCTATGTCAGCAAAGCTTGCCCTGCAGGAGTATTCTTGCTACCTACCCTGGCCCTCTATATCTCCAGACCTCGGCCACATCGAGCATATGTGGCATCGAGCCCAGTCTTGGTAACGACCATCGCTCAGATACGCCAAGAAGTAAAACACAATCAGGGATCATGTCCCAGTCACTCTGCATTGTTACAAGTTATAGTGTCTTATGACTGTGTTGCACTTATGTTCTAGGTATTCCAAGGACTTGACGAGGTAGCCAATCTCTAGTACTAGTACCCTCGCCTTTTGCATCATCTTTAGACGATATTCGTGTATTTCTACGGCAATATTTCTTAAAAAAACATTCACTTAGTTGAGTTCTAAAACAAAGTATCCACTAGGGATACGGAAGGTTAGGGTGCTTGTATATGCTTTTCCTTCACCCAGTCGTATAATACAGCATTTTAATTAACCCAGTGTCTACCCAAACAATCAAATACTGTATTTTCTCTACCGGCAGTCTTCACGATTTCAATAATACACGACATCGGCTTTCATGCTCGTACAGACCTTTAAATACATATAGAAACATGTAACTGCTGAGAGGAATTACTCTCCTTTCTATAGATGGTTTGTTGATTTTTTCAAGTATGGGTTTACCTGCATTTAAGGAGGTGGCCATGAACCTAATTGCAATGTCCCTGTCTGCCGCCACGCATGACTTCCTTTCCTTGTAAGCTTATAAATGTGGCTTAGTCCAGAGGCGTGGCTAGGTCCTGCTCGTCCCCAGACCTCCACCACAACACAGTGGAGTAAGCCGGACTCACAGTCGCTCTTAATGTACTTACCTATGTACGTACGCATGTACTTAAGGAAGAGTTTAGGGACTGGATTCACAATACCTTACTATCTAGACGTGTGCGAATTGTCAGTAGTAAATTGTGAAATATTAATAGTTTCGGTACGAAATAAGGAAAATAATTCACGAGAACGTAAGAAGTAGAATGTTGACCAACTGAGTCACGTACGCACGCCAAGCGATGTTGTGAAAGCTTGCATGCATACTGAGTGTTTCTACTTTGACACATACGTACGCTAATATATAACTGTGACTAGTGTGCACATAGTCGTAAAGTAGTATAGGCACGTCCACGAGCCACCATGTACAGTCCTGGTACAAGTGCAGGGGTGTATCAGAGGCAAGGTTCAAGGCACGCAGGTAGGGAGGTGTGTTGTTGTTCCCACGAGCATCTACTACAGTATCTCTGCTGTTATTGGTGGCCGTGGAGTGGTGCTACTGCTGATGATAGCCTATCGACCGGCGTGCAATTGCCGACTGCTGATTGATGGCCTCACGCCCTAGGCCTTCACCCTGCAGGCACCACTAGCTAGTCGAAACAAATAACTATACTTACCAGGTAATGTCTCTGGAAGATACTCGCTATCGGGTACGTGATTTAGTGCAATATTAACGTCCACTAGACGTATTTACTCGGAGATATAATCATGATATACTCACTTAAAAACTGCATCTACAATACATGCTTTATTTTCTTGCGTAATGGCTCTGAAAGTAGCTAAATTATATAGTGGAATATTGAAATCCACTAAATATATTCATTCGGAGATAAAGTCATACAATACTCACTTTAAAAAACTGCCTCCACTAGGCACACTATTTTAATGTTATACTACTCGGTAATAGCTCTGAAAAGTTATTGAAATGTGGCTAAATGATATAGTGGAATATTGGTGTCCACTAAATATATTCACTAGGAGATCAAATCATACCGTATCCACATTAAAAACAGCTTCTACTAGGCACGATATTTAATCCATTAGACAAGTGTTATGTGAGAATAAAAGCACCGGATTAAAGAGGTTTATGTAACCACTACCAAAAGGCGAATGTAAAAAATACATACACATTACTTTCAAAAATATGCAATACGACGCTAGTTTTCAATAGCCATTTACTTGATATAGGCTCCATATATTGTACATAGATCTCAACCCTTGATTCACAATAAGAGAAGGTTATAGTCAGTTGAAAATGAAGAGAATAAACATAAAGGAGTACATAAAATAAAATATGTGAAGGAAGAATACTGGAAATATTAAAATTAACTGAAAACATACACCATTTTCTTAACAAGGGACAATATGATAACAAGATGATCAGCATTTTAAAAACCTGTTTAATTTCATTGTTAGTCAATATTTGTATCGTTTCTCCCTATTTGTATATTACCATTAGTCTACCACCGGCTGTTACATGCATAGGCCTCTACATCGTTTACTAATATTCATTTCACTGTTCATAAAACTGATTATCTTCTATATTTACTCAAGTACACTAATGGTGAAAAAATATATATAATTCATAGTAAAATACAAATACCGGCTAGTTTTAACTGTGCAATCGGTAAAAAATTTATTATTTTGTTCCACGTTTTAAAATTTGTAGAACACAAATAAGTATATTTAAGGCTACGAGTTCCTCCTAATTGCGCAGTTGCTTTGAATATTATGTTTTGAGTTCTGAAAAGTAGTAGGCATCGTCAAACCGTCACATACATTTGTTGAGAAAAGTTTTTATAATGTTGCCTGGTTTTTAAATAAAAATAAGTACGATTTTGGCTAACTATCATCTTAAATAAAATATATTTATGATATATAAAATTTTTGTTTTGAATAAATAGGTTACATAGTAAAAACTGTTTTTAATTAATCTAAGTGTTGGTTTTACGAAAACTTCTCCCTCTTATAATTTAAGCATAATATAAAAAAAGCGTAAACAGGTACCTGCGACCTTAATCCAATACTAAGTCAAGAGTGTTTCAGTTAGAACATAGTGGAACCACGTTTTGTAAATTCGCTGAACAAAGACTAAGTGAACCATTACCAACGTTGAAATCTATGCAGTAACTGTCAGTGATTATTCTCATGTCCGTTAATTTCGCGAGTGTAAAGTTTATCGTGAAACACTTACAAATATAAAGCTACCGTGAAAACATTTTGAGAAATGCAAGAAGCTCCATATAACAATCCATAATTATAAATAAAGTGTAAGCAGCTATAACAATTTCGTATTCAGTAAATCTCATATGTCGTATCAGAAAAATCATTCAGCCCGAGTATTAGTACCTAACTTAGTCCAGATGTACCCTGTAAAAATTAAGATACCTGTACTGAATATAGCCCAGTTCTCAATATGGCCCACTAGTTGCCATTGTGTGGTAATGCCGAGGTCGATATGGGATCATACACAATCTCCAGAATGAACATACACGATTCATAAATATCTATCTTACATCATCCATGTGTTGTGTTAGTAATATAATTAATGGCACACATGATTGTTGAATCTTAAGCGTGCCATATTCGGTACAGACACCTTATTTGCAAATTTACAACACCGATGCAAAAAATACAGGTATGGTAATATTGTTTCCTATAATTAATGGAATAGTTCCTTTACATGTTAAGGAAACAGTTAAAATTAAACTAATTTTATGAGACTTGTGTAGTAACGTAATTAAACATTGCTTTGTTAGCAACAAGTATGGCAAGTGTCCCTTATTGTGTATGGGTTAAACATTTCTTAGACTGTGCAGTGCGTTATATACAATGTAATAAAGTCACTTGCAGTAAACATCGAGTGCGTGTTTTGACCCTGGTGTCAGAGTTTAACTGGCACTGGCCCACGTCTGCGTAGTGCCGAGTGAAATGTTGGACGAGATCTCCTTCATACACTCCTCTCAAGAAATACTTTCTGTATTTCCTGCCAACATTTGTCCTTTCTACATCATTAATCTTGACTCGAGTTCTGCGTGTCCTTTGTATGACAAAATTGACCTCGGTACCTATCTTGCAGCAGAGAGGGAGCCATGGGAAATATCCTCACCTGACTTCTGGAAAAAATAAGGAAGTAGAATGTAAGTGACAAAACTTCTGCTGTTCCAGGTTATTGAGAATTCCTGGAAAACGAGAGAGTTGTACGAAAACAATGTCGGTAGTTAATTTCTGGCAAAGTTAGATAGTACATTTTTAATGAAAATTTAATTTGTGTGACTCGGAAAACACTGAATAATGATGTGGCTTCTATGGGCGATATTTTTATGCAACAATAATTACTGCAAGTTTGACTGTGACTAATTTAAACCAGGTTGCAAAGGTAAAGGAAAATTACATCGGATGTTATTATAAATTTAGAGTATAACACGAAACACAGAAATTGTGTCCTTACTTAAGTTAACATCAACTCATTCATAAACTTTAAAATTTGACAATTTAGAAGTTATATTGTGTTCTTTTTGGAAGTTTGTTTATGGTAACACCCTGGATGTTTAGTAATTTATGTTTCAGAAACTGTCACTAGAGTAGTTAAAGTTGTTTGGTAGCAAAACAAAATATTTATTTATGTTTATTCATAATGTGGTTGAAGTTGTGGTGAATACCATTAATTAGTAATTCGTCAAATAAAGTAAACCCCACCATTTAGTTTACATATAAGGACATGGCAGAATCAATGTATTACTGTTTTTGAAACTTTCCGGTGCTCAAATCAAACTCACGCTAAACAAATAATACAGTTCATACAAAAATAGATCTAGTAATGTTCCAAATGACAATAATAATACCTTCCATATAAATGTCTGAAATAAAAATATATAATCCAAGATAGTTTGTCTTATATTCACAGTGACCCGATTAAGCATAATCGAAGTGAACTATTTCGGCTTTCAGAGATAAAGAATGAATTGTTGCAGGTAGCTAGTGCGTAACAGTATGATCTTACATGTGAAAGGAAATGAGAAGGGTAAGATCAGATAAGAGGACAGTGAATTAGTTATCAACACAATATTAAATTGAGCGAGTGAGCGAGAGATTTTGGTCAGCGCTTAACATCTAGGTCTTTAGCGCTAGTAAGGAATGACATGAGGTTAGTATAGATCAGCGACGGAATTAGGGGATGGGGGAATGGGAGATCCCCGAGAAAACCCGCCGATCAGCTACATCTTCCGGCACGATTCCCACATGCGAAAATCCAGGGACTGACCCCGGCGGAAATCGAACCTGGATCGCCTTGGTGGAAGGCGAATGTTCTGTCCATTCAACCACCATGGCCCTCTACTATTAAATAAAGATATCCTGAGTGGATCTTCCATGTCAGTGACTGGTGAACATGTCTCCATTGAAAATAAGATGCAGTTTATTAATTATAAACGTGACTGTGATTCACAGGTTTGATAAAAGATTATTGTAAATCGCATCACACAAAGGCAATGGTTGCCGTTCATACATTGGTTGCAGCTGTTCAGGTAGTTATCAAATTACTGCAGCTGTACGAAAGGGACAAAAAGAGAGAAATTGAGAGACAGATAGAGAGAGAGGACTAGAGAATGAAATAATAATGAAACCCTATTATTACACGCTCCATGACTGTTGGTACCTTACTAAAGTAGTTCACCAGCTGCAACTGCAATTTCACTTACCCCTATCTTTTACTTCAGTTCTGGTACAGTACTTCGTGACATGTGACCTACAGTTAACTCCATTCAGTCAGTAATGATGTCGTTATAGACGAAATATCCTTCAATCTTGTTCCCTTCTCCTGTGTGATGGAGGCCCACAGGGCTACAGAAGGTTTTATTGTTGTGGAAGATTTTGTGAGTTACATAGACATAAACAATACTTATGTAAAGAGGAGTCTCCAGCAAGATGTTTTCTGTAAAATAAGTGTTTGAAAGTATACACATATGTCCACAAATAACTGTTCCAGGAGCATAGTTTCTGTCCAGGAGAGGTAAAATCTTATTGCCTGTAGACACTACTTTTTACTTTTGTTGTATTGTATATGTCTAGGGAGAAAGAAATAGTGAAGATGGCTAAAATCACCAATTTTTAGGACATTGGCACTCAGTCTCCTGAAAGAAAAGAAGAAAATTACATCCTGGCTTCTGTGGCTATGTTCTTTGGCTTTGGACACAGGGAATAATAAAATACTGTTACATATCTAATTTCCATTCTATTAGATTACGAAGACCGTGATCGGCCGCGGGCTGTATGGCCGACTAATAACGGTTTACGACATGGCACGTCGCTTCTATGCACTATTCACTCATGTGGCACCTGGCTTCCCCTTGAGAACTTCTCTTAAGATTGCAGGTTTACACACAAGTGTAGAGTGATGTAGGTGGAGGCGCCCAGTAGTATGTTGGAGGTAGCGTGCTGCGGTAATGACGGTAATGAAGTGCTCGCCGCTCGCAGCTACTGGCGCTCCAAGGAGGGGTAATCGGGCACTCATCGATCCTGGGCCAGGTGGCAGGCGAGTTCACTGAGCGCCACCAAGTGTACTCGAGGGGGCGGGGCACCGACTAGTAGGCGTGGCCACGACTCATGCTGCCCACTGACAGGCCTCTATGACTCTCAGTCCTCAGTCGTCACTGCGATCATGCAGGCAGGGAACCTCTCCCGCTCCAGGGGTTGACAGCGGTCAAGGGGAAGTGCACTCCAGCCATGACTTCCGGTGGCATGTTCTTCCGGGAGAGGGCGTCGGCGGTACGGCGTCGCGATGCTGAACGGCCAATCGCTAGGAAAGGTGAGGTTGTGGTCCACAATCAACTCTATCTCCCTACTCACTGGTACATTTGTTCTTGTCTCTCGTGTCCAGTAACATTTGTCAGTTTTTCTCAGTGTCATTGCATATATCAAACACTAGTACAAGTGTGCAACTGTCGTTATAGTTCCATATTGGTCTTGACGTAGCCTCTAGAAACACATGCAAGTTGTAACATTCTGATCGAATAATCTACAGATCCCTTTTTAAATTCTGCTAACAAAAGCAGTTACAAACCATCAACCTGGACGATGAGTTCCTCGTGGTCTAACCTGTTGCTGAATTACTCCGTAGGATTAATATTATGAACTTTTGTGAAATTATAGCTTAAAAAGTTTCAAAAATACAACTTTAGTAATGCATGTCTGGAATCTTGTAATATTAATCAGATCAACTTCAGATGCGTATGACAGTGTTTATAACAATCGCCGCGGTTGACCCTATGATTCCACCCCAGTTCCTATCGTAAGATGGCATACTGGACGTGACTTACTGTGCCAACCTGGGTAGACGTATTTTGTATGTTCGAGTCCTAGAAGTGCGGAAGTTATAAGGGTGACACAGCACGTCGCACCCTATCCTCTAGGTGCACGTCACTAACTGGCGTGTAGTCTCCTCTATGAGACATACAGTGGCGACCCTAGCATTTATGGCGTGTTATTAAAAATAAAGGAATATTATACATACCAACACCTTTTAAAAGTTTCCTCGCCAAGATTTGTATACCTGAAAAGGACTATAAATGCACCTACTGTTGCCAAATTAGGCACCGTGAAAATAAACTTTAGAGATACATGTAGAACCTGAAGTGTGTCAAGTTCTTTGAATGCTATTCCTAAGCAGACAGCAATGAAGCATGTTGAGGAGTTTTGGAATAATCTTGTAACGACTGAAACACTACACTCCGCTCAGCAGCCTGGACAGGCGTCCTCCTTAATACAGCCACGGTTTCTTCTCTTCTTATAACTGATTATCTGTTCCGTCTGTAAGGACCTCGTTGTCTATGAGACGAGCTGACGTCATTAATAACTCTGACAAGTGTATTATGTAGCGAAGGTGTACCTGTTCTTGTTGCAAAGTGTGGAAGGCGTTCCTTCAGAAGTTACAAGTGAACACTAATTCAATTACTAGCGGAGTGTGAGTGATTGGTTGGTGCGACAATCTGTGCCAGCACGGCCTTCGTCCATGTTCCCTTCAACCACGACCTTCCGGACAAACTGTTGAAGCGCATTGCTCTTACGTGTATCTAAATGGTACGGTATGTAGTCGTTGAAATCTGACCACCTGTCTTGGTTGATGCTAAGCTGTCCATGCGGGAGTTATGATGCCATGAACATTAGGTTGTACGTGTCATACAAGACACTAAAATATAGTAATGAAATACACGTAAACCTACTTTAAAATATATTATTTATGTAATAGCTATGTAACACAACCGTTCATGAAATTTGACATTTATAGTTTACTTTTAAAAAAACTGATCACGAGAAGCTGTGAAATCGTTACAAATGTGTGCTTTACGGATGTCCAACAAAACAGATTAAATGTAAATAATGTTTAATTTGAAACAAATTTCAAACAACACACATCTATTAAACGAAATTTTGAAGCATAAAAACTTTCCGCATATGTTGATTACGTACTGTAGCTTCACAAATGTGTAACGAGAAACACAGTACTATAATAAATGTTTCATCACATAGCTAGCAAGAGTGGTTACCTTCTTAAGTTATTATTAGAAACAGCACGTGTCACTAACGTCTGCTAAGGCTTTGAAAAACTACGAGCTAGATACACGTGGTCTTCTCGAGGCTGGCTGCCCTGGCAGTAAGGAACACATTCAAGCAATATTGTCGCTCTTGTCATGTTATGTGGAGTATGTCTGCTCGAACAGTCGTGAATTCGTATCTTCGTGATACGGATCATCGGATCACGTCCGTCAATCAGTGTTCGTTACGCATTTCTTCCGACATAACCACACAAGATGAAGTCCAGTGGTGTTTGTCTGGTGAACGTGGATGTCCAGGTGCTAACCTCTCGGTGTAGCCGTCACTCCGAATATGTGATGTCTATGTTGGCGCGTACCTGCTGACTGCAACGAGAAGAGGCAATAACTTGTAGCAGAATTATGTTTGGTTGAATGTGGTCGACTTGTGTTACTGCGCACATCTGCAGCTTGTCCTGCTGGTTCGTGAAGACTCTCTGCTCTTGACAAAGAAAGTTTTCAACAATTTGGTGTTGCATTACACCGGACTACCACACATTAACTTTTGGAAACTGAAAATATTGTTTTTTCCATCATTGCGAGCGAATGATGCCTGGAAGAAACACCCCACAGTACACAAATAAGTATAAGCTGCTGACATGTATACACAATTCCGAGAAGCAAGAATTGTAGTATCACACAAAAGACGACACGATATTAAAAATAGAATTAAAACAATAATAACACAAATTTATTTCTGCATAGAAATATGGCCCTTGTATAAAGACAGAGAAAACAAGAGAACACTAAATAAACAACTAAATAGTTTGTTGAAATAATGGCGACAAAGCGAACGAGGACAACGATGCTACACAAATGACAAGACACACGAATGACTGTGAACACAGGCGACACAGCAATGATCAAACCAACAGTCGCTGACTTCTTTCGGCAACAACTGATTCGGCGTCTCGGGAACTGAGATATGTTTGTGGCTTTTTGTTTTACTGTGATGTTCGTCTGCAACACCGCTACATTCGCTCACAGTGATGCATGCTCAAGAAAAAGTTCAATTATTAAACTTATGGGTTTTGGTGTACGTTGTCCGTAACGGTAAGTGGGTTTCCCGATCCCAAAACGTACACGACATGACACACATAAAAACAAAAAATATACGTACTTTTCTATTTTAAAAAAGTAAAAATTTTTAAAATTTCGTTTCAGAATTTAGCATTATTTATTAAATAAAAAATATTTAATAATCGGTTTTTATATATGTCAAATCATAGCCTACAGCAATGTTATACACTGTGAATTTTTTCGGTTTGTTATGTCATTTTCTTGTAGTGGCGTACATAATACCGTAAAGTGCACATTGTTAGGTTTACGATTCATTACGCAAAACGTATGAGAGATACACAAATTTCCTAAGAGAAAGATCTAATAACAATTTATGTTTAAAATTAGGAAAAAATATCAGGTACAAATATATAAATAAAAAAATACATTGAAAATTGAGGTGCTAACAGGAACCTTGAATTCTTACATCACTAGGACTAAAGAGCAAAATTTTCTAAATGAATTGGTGTCATAAAATTCTGTGGTTACAGAATTGAATTTCCGTGTAATTGTTTGTTAAAATGGTGAATTTTTGCGCGACAAGTGTCTGCTTCGTGCTGCCTGCAAGGAGCGACGGTTAAAACACATCGAGCGCGCGGATAAGGCCATGCGATGAGGGGATGGCATGTGCTTGAAGCCGCAGGAGGGGAACTTTGAGATTATCGTCTTGGGGACTGGAGATAGCGATAACCGAATGTCATGCAGAGCGCCAGCATGTTTGGAACTCTTCTGCACACCACGTCTGGCAGCATTCACTCTCGACAAGCCAAACTAGTAGGCCTATACGCGAATAATCTTTGAAACTAAACTCGCCACTAATCGCAAACAATTCATCCAAATGATTTTAAACTTTTACAACATATATTTGAAATGTTCTGTCCATAATAATATTACAGTTTTTCACCTTTTGTAACAAAAGACTGTGATCGTGGACACCATGGTACTCAAGCACAATTTCTCCAAGTTCGGTTAAAGAAAATATGTTACAAAATTAAATATTTCCCATCCACGATGGTTGCAACTGTACGTGTTATTACAATATAAAGTTGTAAAATATATGCATTCCCGGTTATTGAAATATATTTTACACACTTTACAACGACGTACAAAATACGCACATATATTAGGGGCCTATGCAGAAAAAATGTGTTTGTTATAAAATGGAAAAGTTGTTTCCTACGTTAAGTTTTCAAGTAATGAATAGGGCACGCTTGGTTTCTGAGATTCTTACAATAGTACAAACGGCGGTGTTGAGAAATGGTTTAGGAAAT